>CAUJRU010001095.1:0-58873 GCA_963277665.1 Viscum album | reverse complement strand
AATTGTGCATAGATCAATAATAAAATAAATAAATTTAAATTTAAATGTGACCCCTTTCATACCACTTGTTGGTTCGGGGCGCAATGAAAGCATGCGTCGGTGGGTGAAATAATAGTATTTATTTTAATAATTGTTTCACAAAACCAAGAGTGAGGATCTTGCACATAAAATTTATAATTAATTTATTTTATATTGTATGAAATAAATACCTGGGCTTATGAACATTCTTCATTTATTTTCCTGATGCTTTCGTTGGGGCATGCGTATCCGTCTGTTCGAGGGTAACGAGGGCGCGCTGGCTGTTGCCCCGCATTCCCTCTTTCCAAGGAGGGCGGAATCATTTCCTTATTCAGGGACGTTTTCTCCTTGATTGAAACAAGATGATGGGATGTTGGTTCATCCTTCTGTGGATTCCTCCTCGGAACTTGTCACATAGTCCGGGTCTCCCACATAGACTTAAGATGTTGTTCGTGAAACTCTTCTGAGTGCCATATCTTCATGGACACTTGTTAATTACTCTTCTTCTGTGAGGACATTCCAAGGGGTCTTATCTGGGAAGAAACCATTGGTCGGGGGAGTAGTCACATTGGACATCACTGGCGTCTCAGGACGCTAGAACACTAGTGCCTCTGGGTTTCTTCTCCTTATTATAGGGCTTCTAGAGGGCATGGAAGCCCAAGGAATCCCATGTCGAATGTGGGGAATTATATTTCATAGGAATGTCACTGAGGTTTTCCTCATCTTCCCATGTTTAGGATAGGGTATATTGTGAGTTTAACGTCCAACAGAGACGGATCGGACTGATCGGAACACTGATAGGAGTGGATCATATGGGTGAAACCCCTGGAGGGGACACTGATATAGGGGCTAACATGTAGTTAGTTACCTGATTTCTGCTATGATAATTGAAGAGGTTGATCGACATGATCTCATTGGGATGTGGTAGCCAGGGTAAGGATCAAGATGGATGATGGATGGTTGAGTAAAGTGGAGGGATAATGGGATGGAGTCAACTCAAGGGAAATAGTGATGTTGGTCTTGAGCCTCGAAGAGACTTACTATGTATCCCCATGGTAGGGAATCAAATTCCGCACAGTTCGATGAGGTGTTGGGACAGCTGAGGAGGTGGTTCTTGGGAATGGATGCAAGAATGGGATCCAGAGGAATTGGAACCTCCATTTTGGGGGCATGATATTCACGAAACACATAGGCTCGAGGGAAAACCATGATGAGACATCATTTATGGGCTTGAACCTCATAGAGGCTTCTTACATACATTTTCTAGGAGACAATGATCAATGTCTACATGGTTCAAAGTGAGGGATATAGCATTCGGGGTGTGCACAGAGGACAGCGACCCAATGTCATAATGGGGATTACGTGTGGTTAGAAGCCTGGGTTGAACTAACACCTGAGGGAGGACCAGAGATGTGGGTCCTAATGAGGGGGACTACAACGACTTACCACTGGATTGGAAACACAATGGCTTACTACTGGTTGGGATTGGAAATTGCATACCATCAATCAGGGTACACAATGGCTTACCATCGGATAGGGTCACAATGGCTTGATTCTAGATGGTGTCACAATGGATTACCGTTGGATGGGGTTGAACCTCATAAGGGCTTCTTACATACCATGTATGTGTTAGGGATCAAAGCCCATGTGGTTTTAGCGGGCTTAGTTTAACTTCATGTAGGATGAAAAGGGACCATTCAGTTTAACGTCATGCGGGACGAGGGTGAAACGATTTGAAGGGGGGTCGGAGCAAATGGTTGTTGGTCTTGAACCTCAGGGAGGCTTTCTACATAGCTTTCCTTGGAAATTATCAATGTCTAGGTAGTTTGGGATGGTGTGGTGAACCTACATGAAGGGGTCGGGACTAAGTAGGTGTTGGAATTTAACTTTAGGGAGGCTTCCTATGTACCTCACCTTGGTAAGGATCAAAGTCCATGCAGTTCGGGATGGTGCAGTGTACTGACGTGAAGATGGTCGAAACCAAGTAGGTGTTGAACTTGAACCTCATTGAGGCTTCCTACGTACCTCGTCTTGGCAAGGATCAAAGTCCATGTAGTTCAGGATGGTGTGGGGCTTACACTCCAGGATTTCCATAGAGGATATCATGGTCGATGTTTACTTTAAGCCCATGTGATCCACGCTTAGTGTGAGAAACAAGAGGTAGAAAAGACCTAACAATCACGGTGAAAAGGTACGTCCACAGGAAGTGGAATGGGGCTTACACGTGGTTAGAATCCCAAAAATGGAAATAGGGGATTATGCATGGTCTGCGGCCCATGAAGATGGAGACTGTGACTTACTCTAGGATGGAGGCCCAGTGGTGAAAAATCCCAGAAAAAGAGGGACGGGGTGACGTAGACCCATGTGCACTTATCACCTCTAGGTATTTGGCAAGGAAGAAGATAGGAAGAGCAGGAATGATACCTCCTGGAAGAAAGGCTAGGTTCTTACCCCAAGATGGTTTCCTTTTCCCCATGGACAGACACCACTCCAATAAATAGGATCTCATTCCATGTGAAGAATGATTTCACTCCTGTGGAGACCAGTGGGCATGCAGAATGTCCAGGGTGGGGGACCCGGCGTGCGATGCACGGGGAGAGGCCACAGTTTAACGTCATGTGCTAAGGATGATGGTCCTTGGCAGTTAACATCCAGCAGCTCGGATGAGGTGGGTTCACTCTGCACCCCTTAGGACATACAAAACTGATATCTGCTGCCCCTTGGGGGAGGCAATTCATCAAAAAATTTGTGAAGATGGGGTGTCTTGGAGTGATCTAATGAGCGGTCCATGTTAGCATGGCTATGTGAAAAGTAATATCTGTTAGCGTTCCTATATGAAGAAGCATGAGGTAGAGAAATGCAACGGGAAGCACTGCCCAAGGGACTTTGAAGTTACTTTGTACGAGCCTAGAGGTCCGTATGAGAGACTTGTGTGCTATGTAGATCATTTGGGAACAAGAGTCACCCGAAGATGATGTCCAGAATAGGGACATCAACACGTGAAAAAACGTAGGCACAAGGAGAGAGGCTCACGCCCAAATGGAGTAGCTGCATGGAAAAGGTTGGGGTGAGTGGTCCCAGAGGTTTGTGCACTATTGGAAATGGTTGTTTTCAATTTGTGCACAATTGGAATAGTTGTGTGAAAGAGACTCAGTGTGCATGAAATCGGAGATGTTTTCATGCGAAGGGGAGCCAAGGTTTTGCACCCAAACTAAAGGGATTGTGCGCAAGTGAGATTCATTGCGTGCAATAACCAGTTGAAGTTTTTTTCAAAAGGGGAATGGATTTCACACAAAGGACATGACTTATAGGGATTTTGGTGAAGGTTAAGCCCAGGTGGTCATGCGTGAAGGCGGACACCTGGGAGACCTATTGCGAAAAATCTCATACCTGAAATCCATATTTTTTACGCTGAAGAGGGGGACTTCGTGTAGAGGAGACTGTTTGGATTCTTCAGTCATCAGAATCCAATGGGGAATCCTTCTATTTATAGGTGCTCGGGGCTTTCAGGTCTGCACAGTAGTCGGTCCGCATGAAATATTGCATTCCCGGGTTGGCAGCGCGTAATATTCAGTGCCTGTGGTTGTCTGTGCGCATGTTTTCACGCCTGGCATTGGGGTAACATACGTTTCCATTCCTGTGTTGTTGGCGCATAAGTTTCCACACATGCGCAGAAAACTTCCTCCGATCTCGCGGTTTTCTAGAAGCAGAATATATCTTTTCGCACACATCTTGGATTTTTCACACAGCCATTCTAGTTCTCTCGGAATTGATTACCGGGTCGAAATATGCCTTCTATTTATCTAAAAATACCCTCTTTATGCCTTGAGCATTTTTTTTCATCTACAAATGTCCTTTAGAATTAAATTGGTGAGGGTAAACACAGGTCAGATTCCAAGGGAAATGTCGAGATGCATATCCTCCTGGGGTCAGTGCGTGCAAAAAACTGCCTCAGCACGTAAAACCTCGAAGTGGTGCATAAACCATTTTTCATGCATGCTCGAAACCCTTTATCCACACCTATAAAACCCTCTTGAGACCCTCATTCCATATGAATTTTCTCACATGATAATTCTTGAGCACTCACGGGTGAAAAACTTTCCTTGCCTTGCGTGAAAACCACTTCCGCTGCACGTAATTCGCCAACTTCGGCCGTTGTTTAATGAACATGATATGGTTTTTTGTACCACTGCCTCAGTTTTTCACACTGCCCCCTGATTTTTCGCACGCCGTAGCAGAATTTTTGTGCTGAATCCTTTGGACCTTTCCGAAAGAAGATGGAATTAAATTAGACTGACGTTGAGAGAGAAGCTGTGATCGCCGCTCGAAGGACCAAGATGGTTGCCAACCCTGAGGTTTATGGCACCCAAAATATTTTATCCAGCAACCAAACTCTATTCAACAATGTTGACCCCATCCCAGAAGAAGAATGTGATGTCTGAAAACTTATCAATATGGAACATTGGTATTTTGGAGGAGGTACTCGTGCCAAGATTCAAAATCAACACATTGTGGTCACGGTTGACCCACAAGGATGACCTCCCATGGTATAATATCCCTAAAAATGGACATCCTTCAAGAGAAACCAGACATATGAATGTTTACATACTGAACCCCAGGACCAGAACCTCTTCGGGAAGTGACCTGGTTGCGGAGGATTCTCCAGACCATTATGTAAGTACTTTCCGAAAGAGTGTCACTGATGAGACTGAAGGCTAGCTACAGGATTGGGACTTGAGGTCTGGAGGCAACTTCATAAGTGAGTGGGTCTGGGAGTATTGGGTATGCAAAACATTTGATCAATTTGGGGTGGAGCTGCGGCATATTGGGTTGTTCGAGGTCATGTGGACGTCGTAGTTCCATTTCTACCGCCGTCCTGAACTCGGGTTGGATTTGTTTACCTAGTGGTCCCCCAATACCAACACCTTCCATATCATCCATGGGGAGGGTGGTATCAGCCTTCGGGACGTTCATTTCATCGGCGTAATCCCTTTGTATCAGCATCAATATGATGAATTCCTTTCGACAGGGAACATTTGGAGAGACGGATCACGGACACCCGTCTTGACATGGCATCTATTAGAATTGGCCAATGACTGGCTGGTGGTTAAGGATTTTCTAAAGGACATCACATACTCAAAGTGGTTCAGTCTGTTTCTGCAGAAATAAATGGACGTCAATATTCTAGGGTGAGGAAGACAGTGTTTGATCGCAGTACAGAGGATAAAAAGTGCCTCATACAGGACGATCTTGGATGTGGTGGAATATCATTCTTGGGGCTTCATTGTTAATGAAAGATGGGATCCGAACATCCGGTAAGCTGGATTTTTGGCCACCTTTCTGAGTCGGTCGATCCTTCCAGTGAGGGACATGTGGATGGGAGTTCATCCAGCAACATTGGTGATGGTTGGCATCATGGCTGGTAATCAGAGGTTCAATTTGGGAGTCCCTATGTTGTCCCATTTTTACACCATTCTAGAATGAATTTCGAGGGGGGTTTATTAAGGAGGATCTACAGCCCTTTCCAGATCCTTCATGGATGGATGGTGGCTCATTTTGGTGGGTATACCTTTCCAAATTCCATTCGTCCACCGAGTAAGATTCTGCAGCCCTACATGTTGAATATTTTTGTGGTCATTCCGCTGACACTAAATAAAGAGGGGGTAAGGATCAGGATCGGAAATCATGCCAATTTTACCTTTAGTCCGTTCCCTACCTCGGCTGGTCAAATGAAAGACTGTGGGAAAGGATTTCCAGAGAAAATCGATTACTTCCAGAGCATCATATGTGGGGTGCTTGTGGCCCGAGATGATGCGAAGATCTTTTGCGAGCCCTACATTCCATCAAGATTTTCCAGATAGTTCGGATGCCTCCAGCAAATGCCGAAGAAAGTGTATACATAGTTTTGAGAGGAGAGTCATCCTTGTGTTATTCTCCAAATTTGGTTTATGTTTAAATATTTCAGCTCTAGGGAATTCATTACTTCCCCCCCCCCCCACTAGAGCGGATGCTGGCCTTTCAATAAAATACGTCGAACATTGGGTTGTGGGATTCCCAGAAGGCATTCTGTGAAAGCGAGTCTGATAGCTCAAAGTGGCCAGTGTAGAACCTGTGCAGTGGGGGATCAGTCAATGAGTCATTGGGGAGGAAAGGTCTGGGGCAAGATGGGAAATTGGTCCAGGGGGCGCTGGGGAATCCACAGTAGGAACATCGCATGGTGGGGTTGTGCCTTTGACGTTTGGGGGAGGAGGGGCTCACGAACAGCCTCGCAGAGCAAACAAGGAGATTCCTGGGATGAAGATAAGGTACCTACTTCATCCTTCCGATGATACAATCTACCCCACAATGTGGTCGCCCTAGTTGACCATGCGTCAGTCGATGGGTACCGAAGCCCTCTGGCAAAAGATAGTATGAGATGGAATCCAGCTTCCAGATATCATACTCATTATGATTGAGGACAAGGTGAACTTCCATCATCACCATGCATACCTGACGGCCATGGACACGTATGCACGCAAGTTGGGTCGGCATGAGAAACCACCCCTCCTGGTGAATGTAATGATCAGCCAGGAGCACGATCCAGAAAATATTTCGTCTGCGGATGACGATAGTGATGAGGACCTGGAGGGTAGTGAGATGGAAGAGGAGGGAGAAGGAGAGGGTGAAGGAGAGGTTTAAGGGTAAGAGGAGCTTGGATGTGGAGGGTATCAGGGGACGTCCCACCAAGGGAGTCTTTGAGAGAGTGGAGAGATTATTGGCTCTGATGTAGACATAACTGAGCTACTTGAGGTATGTCTCAGCCCTTATCCTTCCTCCCCACCCCAAAACCCTTTTTTTCTCATAATCCCCAATCGGAATTCTTTATCCTGCTCAGGTGCATATTGGCGCCGACCAAGGATCTTCATCCAAAGGGGGGAGGAGGTTCCAATAGAACAAGATTGGGAGCCGATTCCCATTATTGAAGTAACTAGTGCTGAGGGATCCCCTACAATAACGTCTCTTGTATCAACCGGAACACCGAAGGATGATGCTTTGGGATCCTATAAGTTCATCACTTAGATGCATTTATTTAACATCAAACAGATCAGTTGATCAGGGTGTTAATTTTTGGTGCAGTAATCACATCCTTGGAGGATCGTCAGACCGCCGAATCCAGGACATCCGCAGATTCCTTGGCAGTGAGCGCATCGACCAGCTCAGGACCCACCCCTGAAGTTGAGCTGGCCCGATCACTTGGTGAGGAAGGATCTGTGGATACTGGCTGTATCAATGCCGGAGCAGGGATCAAATTTTGTGGGGGTGAAGCTGTCCGGAATGAGGAGAGAGTGGAAGGTCTCCCCTATGTAGAGGATCCTAATCTCTCAGGAGTACTAAAAGAAGACCTAGCAGATGATCTCTTATATTCATTCCCCAACTATTGACATTCAGGCCCCAAGGATATGGCTGACTCTGACTCAGAAGTATCTAATGAGAGCCGGATGATGCGGGGTAAGGGGTGGAAGTGCAACAAATGCTTTCTCAGCCTGCCACATGCGTAATGGATAAAGCGGATGGGATCAATTCGTACCTTAGTTTGGTTTCTCTGCGTTGGAGGGGTTTATGCTCACCACCTTCATCTAACCATTCATGGAAACATGGCTGGGAAGATACAGGAGGACATCCAACGCTCCAAAATTTCCCGGTACCAAAAAGATTCAGGGAATACACAGGAATTCCTGAAGTCAGAATTGGAGGTTTGACTTCTTGAGGAGAAAACAAAAGAAAAGGAGGTTTTTATCACTAACTTCTCCAAGCTCGTAAAGTGACTAAGGTCCTAACTGGAGGACTCCCAGAAGTAGATAGTTTAAGGGAGTCACCAAATGACCGAACTTCAAGGTGAAGAGGTTCAAGCACAGGCTAGGGCCAATGAGCTGTGCTCCGTGACCGTTGATGAAGAGAGGGTTCTAAGGGTATGGACAGTGATGTTGCAGGCCACAAACCAGAAGTTGGAAACATTCGAGAAATCCATCCAAAATAATAATCCTTAAGAGTCATGTCTTGGTTGAACTCAAAAACTTATTTCTCTTTACTGCTGCTTGTTCTGAAATTCGTGTATGAATAGATTATTTACTTATTTTTTTGGTTTAATGCATTCCAACCACAATCTTGAAATAAATATCAATCCATTACTATGCTCATGTGGGTCATGCTCGATTTGAGAAATGTGGGATTCTCGCACTATTACTTCATTTTAATGTAGGAGTTCCAACCAAGATTCGGACCCCAGAGTTTTGAACAACCAACTTGGATTTCTTGGGAGAAAAGGGAGAGGCCCGATTGGAGGATGAGAACCTCAAAACAATCAACGTTTCATCCTCCCAATGTTCTCTAGCACATGAGTGGGGTAACGACTATTGAAAAACCTAACCTGAATGAGAACCCATGAGGTACCCACCACACCACTTGTTCCTAAAAGATTTTGGGCCGAGGGGTTGAAAGAGAGGACAGGATTTTAGATTCCTATGGCTGAACCCAGAGATAGTGTGTCTAGGAATTACTATTTAACTCATAAGGATGGGATTCAAGACACACATAGTTCAAAGAGATGTTTTGCAGTTTAACATCTTGTGGCTAGGACGCGGAGCGATCTTATTTTATGGTCATATAACTCGGACCAGGTATGGTATGGAATGCGGGTGACACATGGAGACGTGAATGAGGACCTGGAGTCCAAATCACTATGTTTTCCTTGAGGAGATTTTAGTTTGAGGGACAATAATTGAAAGTTAGGTTGGGCCCTATACAAAGTGCACAGGCGTTCCTACGTACCCCATGAGGATGGGAATCAAGCCACTTGTTTTTCTATAGATGGTGCGGTAACATATCAATTCCAAAGATAATAAGGTTGTGAGGGTCTGGCCTTTGCACAAAAAGAAGATTTATTTGATAGATCTTGTTTGTACTTTAAAATGAATGAGTTTTTTTGTTTTTCTTTTCTTTGTGAAGTGATACCTAGGATAGAAAATCCAGGCATCACCACAAGAATCAAGCCATGTGCAGGAGTTGAAAAATGGTATGGTGTGTGACTGATACCCAACATGATTTCCCCTCGAGTGAGGACACCACAATGTAGTGCCGTTTTTTTTTTGCGTCCAGGACGATAATTTCACATTTTAAAGTCATGTGATGGGACCAGCCATGTGTTTTAAAGTCTTTCAGTATAGACATAATAGTTTAAAGTCATGTAGGACTGGGCAGCATACTGTAGAGTCATATGGCTTAGACATATACTGGATAGGTGAGGTTCAAGAGGGAATTTGCGGGGCATGATAAAGTATACCCGACCTGAATGAGGACATAATCCCATATCACACCGTGCGCAATTCCAAGAAATAAACCTTGGGCCGAGGGGGCCAGAAAAGGTCGGAGAATATAGGGCAGGAGAGACTAGCTCTCAGTTAAGATGGACCAAAGGATGAGATGTTTTAGCGTTCCTATGTATCCCATGGGAATGGGAATCAATCCATAAGTAGTTCTAAAAGAGATCTTAGTTTAAGGTCTTAGAGCTCAGACAATGGAGAAGCGGAATCCTTTCAAGTAAATGCAGACCTCAATCCAATCCCTAAGCCCATGTGAGTCAAAATCGATGTGGGAAACAAGGGTGGAAGAGGTTTTTTCAATACCTGTAATACACGTCAAAGGGAAGTCGGTGCGTAGCCCCGAATGACACCTTACCATATCTTTGTCCTCTTAGCGCACAAATGTTTACCGAAGGATAGTACCGAGAGGGTTAAAATTCCACTAGGACAAAATGGGGGGGATGATGTGAATCATGTAACTGAAATTCAAGGCCTGAAGGATTTGGTGTGATGATGGAGGATAACTATTTACCATGTTCGAAATACAGTATCCATATTGTGTGACCTGAAATGGAAACAACAAATGAGCGTCGACTGGTGACCATATTTTCAATGCGAGACTTGTATCTATTTTTTGTATGAAACCCTCAAGGATGTTGGCCTGTAATGGTAGGAGAGCCCTTAGGCCTAGCATCCATGTCATTTGGGGGTCCCTTCGGTTGTGAAAGATAATGGAAGCCCAAATAAAGGGGAAAACAATGCCTAAAAATGGGTTAAAGAATTTCCAGACTGAATCTGATACTCCAGGTTCTAAACCAAAGTACTCTTGAGAACATTGGGGAATTACTGTAGAGGGTCGAGGGACCCGACATAAGGGTGGCTGACTCAATGAGATGAAAGTAGGGAAAGGGAGGAAAGTCCACTTAGGAGAGAGAGATATGTGTCATGTTTGTTATAAACCCGAAGTGAATGGGGACATAAGCCCATATCACACCGTATACCCCTATCCTGGAAGAATGTAGGCCAATGGGCCAAAATGATAGGGAGATTTCTAATAGATGGGGCTGGACCCAAAGACTAGGCATTCGGGAAGTCCTACATATCCCATAAGGACGTGAATCAAGAGATACATTGTTCTAGAAGATGTCGTGTAGTTTAACGTCTTTAATCAAGGACACGGAGTAAGGGAAAGATACCCCAACGAGGTATGTGTATGGAATAGCGAGTAACCTGTTGTCAATGAGGATATAATCCCATACCACACCATATAATCCTAAGTGAGACCTTGGGCCAGGGGCCCGGGAAGGTTGAGGGATGTTGGGGATGTTGGTCCAAAAGGGTAGGAGAGCCCTTAAGCTAAGTATCCATGCCATTCGAGGGTCCTTTTAGACCTAGAATATGATGGAAACCCAAATTATGGGGCTCGTGAAGCATGGCAGGTCATATGTTCTTGGAAGGGTCAATAAATAGAGGGAGTAATGTCTCATGGGGATGTGTGGGGGTGTAAGAAATTTTTCTATGTGAATGAGTACGCGATTCCATACCACACCGCACAATTCGATATTAGAAGATGGACCAAGGGGCCAACAGGGTCGTGGGACCTGAGGCAGGGCATCCTGACCAACTATAGCCATATGACCTCTCATGCAGGAGTTGCCTCATCATAGCTCCTAAGCTCATAGGATCAATGTTTTGTGTGGAAAAAATGAGTATTACTAGGCTATTCCCATCATATTAGGGACCACCAGCTGGAATCGCACTCCTGCCTCAGGAGATCGAAGCTTGAAGCGGCAACAGGGAATGAAGACCCACAAAACTCCATGTTTGGTACATATGGGTATAGTGAAAACTACAAAGGATATCTGTTGACCATGTTTTAAATAGAGCGTCTTTATCGTGTGATCTGAAATGGGAAAAACAAATGAGTCTCGACTGCTGACCATATTCGTAAAGCAGGACATGTATCAATTATTTGTCTGGAACCCTCAAGGACGTCAGTCTGAAATGGAAATAGATCCCTTGGGCCAAGAATCCATGCCAGTCGGGGGTCCTCTTGGATGCAAAAGATAATGGAGTCCCAAGAAAAGGAGTGGGTGAAGCATAGATGTGCCTGTGCATTTTAACGTCACGCAGGGCGGTGAAAGAGGTGAAAGTCTCCACGGGGTGAAATGTATGGTGGGGTTATGATGAACTCGACGTGAATTAGAGAGGAAGTTCGCACCACACCATGTTTTCTGACCCGATGGGGGATTTTGGAGTTTGGGGATGGGCCTAAGGAAAAAATGTTAAGGAGGTCCTATGTATCCCATGAGAATGGGAATCAAGACATACGTAGTTCTGAAAAGTCCATGCAGTTTAACGTCTTGCAGTAAGGATGTGGGAGGACCTGAAGAATGAGGAGGGTAACATGGCACAACCTTCATAATCTTGTTGCGAGTGTGGCCAAAGAAACTTAGGCTGAATCACATGAGATCCTCCAAGGAAACTACACCCAGGAGGGGTAGCCAAACGAAAAGAGCGTGGTGCCGGAATCAAGAGTAGGCATTCGATAATTTCTAAGTATCTCGTAAGGATGAGAATAAATCCATATTTAGTTATAGGGACGAAGTTTAACATCTTGTGTGACGATGTAATGTTCAACGTCATGATGGACATTTCTCAGTTTAAGGTCAGGTAGGACCATATTGTTCATGGTCATGCTAGACCATAGGACTCGAGAAAAGTATTTCTTGAGAAACATGGCATTGGTGGGAGGATTAATGCGCTCACCATCCACAGTAACCAGTGAGTACGTGCCATTGGAGTAAACATTGTGAATGATGTAAGGTCCTTCCCATTTGGTCTCCAACTTGGGTGGTTTTTTTCCAGGTATCATTGGTGTTATCAAGGCCAACACCAAGTCACCTTGCAAGAAGGAGAAGAGGTGAACATTAATTTTGAAGGCTCTAGATATCCTGTTCTGATGCCTTTCTAGATTTTGCAGGGCATGAAGTCTATTCTCATATAGCGCTTCTAGCTCAGCCAGACAAATTTCAGCTACTTTATATGGAGCTTTCTGATCGTAGACAGTTGTGTGCAATGAGGGAAACTGAATATCGATGGGTATGATGGCCTCCGTTCTATACACTAGGGAATATGGGGTAACCTTGGTTGAATTATGAATCATTTTCTTATAAATCCAGAGGGCATTGGGGAGATTTTTTGGCCAACTCTTCTTGTTATGAACAACCATTTTCTGAAGAATGCTAGAGAGGGTTTTGTTGAATGCCTCGATCTGTCCATTTTCTTGCACATGAGAGCAGGAGGTATGGTTAGAATGGATGTTGTACTTAGCGTACTGTTTCTTCTGTCTGGATTCCTAGAAGTTTGTGCTATTATCAATGAGGACAGTATGAGGGACTCCAAATCGGTAGATGTTGTTGGATCTCACAAAGTCAACGATGGCACGGGCCCTGACCTCATTGAGTGGAACTGCCTCTACCCACTTGGAGAAGAAATATGTAGCAGTCAAGATGAACCTACACTGGAGAGCTATCTCCAGTGGGTAATGTCCCACGATTTTGAGTCCCCGTACTGCAAATGTCCAAGAGTACTTGGTATAGTGGAGAGGATCTGGTGGCTAATTCATGAAGTTAGCATGAATTTAGCATGCATGGAACCTCTTGGTAAACTCGATGCAGTTGTGGATCATAGAGGGCCAAAAGTACCCTTGTCTCTGGATTTGGTGGGATAGCTTTAGCCCAGTCTCATGAGCCATGTAGGAAATGGTGTGAACCTCTTACATGACCTAAGAAATATCGACTCCTTGAATGAAATGGAGGAGAATCCCATAAAACCTTCACTTGTAGAGGATCTCTTCATAACCAGGGCCATCCTGGAGGGTGAACTGTATCACGAGGTGTTGGATTCGCTCGTGTTCGGCCTGATCTTCTAGGAGATTACCATTATGGAGGTACTCGAAAAGGAGGTTCTCCAATTAGGAGTCACTTCAATCACTGAATCTAAGGGACCTGATGGCCTCGACATCGAGGTGTCGGTGGTATGGTGGCTTACCTGTGGGATTTCATCGTCATCTGGAGTGACGGGAGCAATGAATCTCTAATGTGCCACATTGATAATTATATCATCATGTTCGGGCTCTACAAATGATGAAGCTAGGTTGTCTAGGGAATCATCTCTACCGGTCTGTGACTGAGGTACATGAGTAACCTCTGGCTGAGATGGGAACTGGGCCATTAGCTAGAGAGTACGCTCCAACAATGGTACAAGCTCTATATTTCTGATGACATAGTCCCCATTGATCTACTTGATGACTAGTTCTGAGTCCCATTTCACATCAAAATGGGCGATGTCAATCTCAAGGGCCAGCTTGAGGCTAGTAATGAGAGCCTGATACCCTGCCTCATTATTGGTGTAGTCTTCTGACAACATGAATGAATATAGAAGAAGGTCTTATACCATGGTAATGAAGATGATACCTAGACCTACTCTGTTGAGTCTGGGATCATTAAGCCTTCTACCGATGGGGCTCTGGGAATCACCATCAATGTTCATTTTCCATCATGGTATGGATTAGTCTAGCGAGAGAATCGCTTCATCAGGGAAATCGAGATCCAGGTTCTAGTCAGCAAGAGTTGGATGGGAAGCATGGAATTCTGCCAGCGCTTACACCTTAATAGCCTTCTAAGGGACAAACCTGATGACAAACTACTTGAGAATCACCTCCCACCATGATATACAGCCTGTCAACATGGGGTGCTTCAGGATGTACTTCAGGGGATCCACCTAGGACACCAGCTATACATCATGATGCTGGAGGTAATGCCACAATTTCTATACTGCGAATACCAACGCAAGGAATCTCTTCTCAATATGGGAGTATCTGGTCTCCGAATCGAGGAGCGTGCGGCTGAGGTAATAGAGGTTATTCTCCATTCCCTCATTGTTCTTCTGGGTGAGAAAGGAACAGAGAGATCACTCATGGGAAGTCATGTAAAGGACCAACATCTTTTCGGAGATGGGTGTAATTAAGACTGGAGGTTGTAGTAGATACTTCTTGATTTCCTCAAAAGCAGTCTGACACTATTTGTCCCATTCGTAGGCAGTTCCATTCTTTATGATCCAAGAAAAGGGATTACACTTTGCAACCAAATTCACGATGAATCGGCGTACGTAGTCCAAGTGTCCTTGAAAGCCTCAAAGTTCCTGTAGGTGGCTTGGGGGAGACATTTGGATAATGGCCTTGATCTTCTCTGGGTCGATCTCAATGCCCCTATAGCTTACAACGAATCCATGAAACTTTCCAGAGGTGACTAAGAAGGCACATTTCAATGGATTCATATTTAGGTGGCGAGAAAGGAGGAATCCAAACACTTTATGAAGGTATTTGATATGGTCCTAATGCTAGTGATATTTACCCACCAGTTCATCCATGTAACATTCCACCAACGTTCCAAGGATCGGTTAGAATATGCAATCCATAGCCCGTTGATAGGTGGCACCTGCATTCTTTAAACTGAATGGAATGACCTTGTAACAAAAAGTAATTTGTGGATCCATGAAGGCCGTTAACTCCTCATCCTTGGGGGACAGTCATATTTTGTTATACACGGAGTACCCCTCCATGAAGTAGAGGGATTGGAATCCAGCTATAGCATCGATCAACAATTCCATCACAGGAAGGGTAAAATCATTCTTCGGACAGTGATGTTTGAGATCCCCAAAGTCGATGCAGATTCTGATCTGTATATTCTTCTTCCAAAATGTTACAATTTTTTCCAGCTATTTGGGGTACTGGACCTACTTAATGAAATTTTCTAGGATGAGTTTTTCAACTTCGGCCTCGACTATGGCACTGTGAGAAGGGTTTATTTTCTTGTGAGGCTTTTTAAACCTACAGTGATTTACCGGGAGACCGAGGTGGTGGACAAATATCTGAGGATCTAATCCTGGAATCTCATCATAAATCTAGGATAACACATCATGGTGTTGTTTAAGGAAGTATATATTCTGTTGTTGCTCCTCTAGGGGCATTGTGGCACTGATTAGTGGGGGTTTCGGGTCTACATCGCTACCGAGGTTCACCTGTACAAATTCATCGATCATGGTAGAGATGCCCTCTTCAAAGGGAGGGGAGCACCCTATAAATCCTCTTCTTCACTTATAGAGGATGGATCCTCGGTAGGTGGAGTTTCCTCTGAGTTGGAAGCTCCCAAAAGGAGGCTGGTACTAGCCTAAGCGGCAATGGACACAACATCGGAGGACTCCTGTGCTGCCACAACCATAGCGATGAAGGTTGTCGATCTGATCCCATATGTTCTTTGGCATAAGAGGTACACTTGATGATATTGAAGAAATAATGGCATGTAGGATTGATTTGGTTAATTCTGTCATGGAGAAACAATAAAGTGTGATGTTTTTTCATTGCCATGGGGCAGACATCCTGATACCTTATGGGAGTAGGAGGCTCCAGGATCACCTGAGCCTGATTTTTATAGTTGTATGAGGTGATCTTATGGAATCTCTTAGACTTGGAAATGTGTTCCCCCCCCCTCATTCCATAAACAACTAAACATATCCCAATGTTCGGGGTTGTAGCCTCGAATCGGTGGATTGGAAAGACGTAGGCATCCTCTAGATCTATCCACAGGTCTATCATAGTTGTGGCATGCTCGACCTCATTAGTCTGAATCTGCTTGTCTTTTCTCTTGTAATTGTCAGCATCTAAATAGCGGGCTTCCCAAGAGGCAAAGGGAGAAGTTTCACCTTAGATTACTCCCACTCGACCATTAATGGAGTACTTGAGGCACTGGTGATACAACTAAAGAACTTCCACAAGTAGTTGGAGCCATGGCCTGCCCATCAACACATTGTAGGCGGTGTCCTGGGAGAAGACCATAAATTCGGTGCTGGAAACAAGACCACCAAACTGGGTCTTCAAGTGGATTTTTATGATCAGTTTCTATTTGGTCCTATCATAACCTTGGATTATTTGGTCACTGGGGCTCATATCATCCTCGAACAATCCCAATTTTCCCAGGGTCCGAGTTGGGATTAGGTTGATCTTGGAGCCTGTGTCGACAAGATAGCAGGGAACTTCTAATTCATCGAACTAGTTAGTGATGTAAAGTGTGAGAATGTGACCCTATATGGTAGAGCCTTCATGTTCTCCAGAGAATGATATGATGGCCTAGAATTCAGCATTCTCGACTGCCTCTGCGTGGAAGGCTTCTGCGGCTTCTACTTCCGTCTCAAACTGGAGGGGGATTCTTAAAGCCTCATCAAGGGCTTCACGCAGGTCTGATGAAAAAATAAGGGCCTCAAGGATAGAGATTCTTTCTATAATGATGGAAATATTCTTGAGGATTTCATACTTCCGTGCCAGGCGTGAGCTTCTGCTTACAGGAGGTCACTCTGTAAGAGAAGGTATTGTGGGCCCTGCCAACTGGACCGGCGACTGATTGATACTAGGAATATCCCGCTACTCACTAGTTGAAGCATGTGGAGTGATTACCAGATGAGATCCAGATGACTGAGACTGGCCTGTAGCAGGGTGTGGCTGGTCACGGCATAGTATAATAGTCTCCTCCCGATCAAGTAACACAAATGGTGGCGGAGGCAGACCTGATGACACCAGATGAGAAGGTTGTGCATGCTAAGATCGGAATTGGTCCTACTGCCTAGTTTTGGTATCATGAATAGCCTAGATGAAAGTACCTACCGAGGCACTCTGATGGCCCATATACTCACGGACCATTGATGCTAACGATGGTTGGGTACATTGGGAGGGTCTGCCTAGCACTCCTCGTCATCAAAAATCAAATATGGGTTTACCATCTCTACATTGTTAAACAAGGCATACCCTTGACTGTTACTTAAAGAGTCATCCACTACTGGATGTATTTGGGAAGTAATCTCAACCTATGGGGTCATGAAGTCTCTGAGAGTATGATATGATGATGGCATTGATGGGGGACTTTGTTTCCTCTTGCTTCGTCGATGTTTTCTCTTCTGGGAAGAGGATGGCTAAGACGATGATGTAGAAGTAATAGTTGCGACTTCTGAAGGATCTGTCCAATTCAGGCGTGCATGTATGACACCATGGGCATGGGCGACTATTTTATGAGTCATCTAGTCATCATACTTCTGGGACCCCGGACTAGAAACCTGATGTCACTCACCTTCTCTATCGCTACTCTTCTCTGTCCTCACGAGGATACATGCCACCTGTGCTTAGGCTATCCCTAAACAAACTATGTTGTGATCTACTTGGTCTTCAATCTAGTCTTTGAACACATAGTACTTGTTGATAGTGTGTCCTAGGATCCAGTGATAGGGGCATTAATTAGGGAAATCAGTGAGATTTTCCCCTTATAGCCTTATGCACTCAGGAAAACGTACAATCCCCTACTCCAAGGAATTGCGGAAGTAGTAGGGGACCTAAGCCCCATTGAACGAGTAGGTTAGGTTCCTCCTATCTAGGAAGGGGTCCATGGAGCCTGACCCTAATGAGGGACTGGTGTAACTTTTTGAGGAAGAAGATGTCGGTTATCTCTCCTGGGCTGTGGTGGTGCGTTCTGCGGGGGCACCTACTGGTTCTAAGGTGGGATTTGTTGAGCCAGAGGCCGCACCTGAGGTGGAGGGACTCAATGAGGATGTGGAGGCGGCTCCATTGGAAGAAACTCTAGCAGCATGGTGGCCACTATTTGAGCCACTGCGGTGAGCTTGGCCCTGGCGTCCCTTCTCGAGGGGATTGCAGGAGGAAACGGGCGTTCCTGTTTAGCCTGTTGTAAGGATTAATCTAGGTGATGGGCCTTATTAGAGAAGTCTCAGAATCCCCCAGGTTAGTTATGGGTGATCAAAGAGAAAACCAATTCTATATTAACATTCCCTACGCACATCATCAGCAGTTCCTCCATATTTAGTGGCATGTCGAGGGAGTATGTGATCCCTTTGCATCGGGCGACAAAGTCTGCGACGCACTCATAAGGCCTCTTCCTACACTTGAAGAGGTATGTGATACCCATCTTCCGAGTGGTGGAACTGAACTGGTAGAGAAACTTCCTACGAACGTCTTTCCAGCTAGCTACTGATCTGATGGGGAGCTAGTTGTACCAGACGAACGAAGGCCCTTCCAATGTCTGCACAGAACACTGGAGTTTGGAGGCTTCATGCTACGCAGGGGTTCCCATCATGGGCCCAAACCATGAGATAAGGTGGGAAAGGTGTTTCGAAAGGTCCCATGTCCTGTTGAAGGGGGGGGAAGTGGGATTTCTGAAACCCGAGGGTGCTGGAATGTCGTCCACCCTTGCTGGATATGGCTTTCGATATGGCGGGATTTCCACCTATCAAGTCTCTAACGCTTCGAGGTAGGCGATGACTGCCGCCATTGGATCATCTGGGTTGGTATTTCTGTCTTTACAGGGTTCCCTGACTACTAGAACTTTGGTAGTTTCCTCAACATGATATAGAGGCTCAGCAGCTCGTGGAGCAGCGGGTGGAACAACCTACGGGGTAGCTGTGGAAACCCGAGCTGGATCCCATGGATTTTCACGTCGTTCAGGAGGATTTGGTGACACATACCATTACCTATTTCCATAAGATCCAGCCTCAACCCTGTCTTCATAGGTAGGATGGTCTGAGGCACCTGGGGGAAGTTCACCAAGGGGAATTTGTGCCTGCCCCTGTTGCCCTGGCCGAGGATCACCGTCGTCTGGTCATCACTCCGTAGTGCCTTCAGCAAGGAGTTCGTAGATAATCTTCTTGTATTCAGAGATTTGTTGACACAACATGAATTTTTCGGGATCTTATTCCACATTATGGACTGATCCGGACAGGTCCAAGGGTTTGGTAGCTACGAGGTTCTCTTTTCCCTTATTGAGATTCCGACTGAGGACTAGTGCCTCAGTGGGAGAAAGAAGACTCAGTAGATTCCTTTGTTTACGAGTAATACTTCCCTATGGATCCAATAAGTGTGATATGCCCTCAGGGTTAGGTCCTCTCCGAGAATCTCTAGGTCGTTCTCTTCCTCCTATGGGTCACCCATGTTGACCGTGACCTTGCCTAGAGGCATATCCTATATGTCGCCCATCAGATCGGGTTGTCGCTGGATGGAACTGAAATGGAGGGTCATATAATACCCCCAACCATGGATTTTCACATGGGTAGAAGCCTCCTTGATTATATTTTGGATCAATTTAAAGATCTTTATGCATCGTTGTTGGAGGTTCCTATGGAAACCTGGTGTCTCATGGTGCTGGTCCATGGGGAGTGCGGCCAAATCAACCAAACAGAATTGATGGATGAGGTCTTAGTAGTGTGCCTAACTCTTGGTGAAGTCCAATCATCGATGTCGAAGACAGAAATGAGTCTCCCAAAGGGTCTGGTGAAAGCATTCAACCTCCTCCTGTGTGAGTGATTTTGGAACACTAAAATTTGGCACTACAACTGGACAAAACATCTCTTGGAAATGATCTACTGTGATAATATCCCACAATCTCTTTGGTTTAGATTTGGGGTATGGCCCTTAGTTTTCCCACTCGTCAACCGGAGTTGGATGGGGAACTGGTAGAGGTACCAAAGCAGACCGCTGGGATGGCAAGTTGGCCGGTGGAGAATACAGAGAGCAGGCTGACAAACTACCGCATCTCGGGATATCCTCCTAAGAGTGTAGTGACATAGCCATCACATCGTGGTAAGACAAGCTAGCATCCTCCATTTCTAGCATGGGTACTATGGATACTGGAGATGAATCACATGGCTGCTCATCCACCATTAGTCCCCAGAATAGCTCTTTGTGATCTCTTGTTGAGGTAGAGAGTGCTTCTGGTGATGATGGTGGCGATTGCGCGGTCGGAAACTATGGAGTTTCCAAGATTTCATCCTCCTGAATATAACTTCAGAGGGAGGTGGGAATTATATGGACCTCGCATTCTAGAAGAATGAGGCTGATGCTCCTTGTTCATGCCCCGACTCTTGACACGGAAGATCTAGGTGAGGGTTCAATCACTGAGTCTCATTCTTCCTCAGAATCTGAGAATAAAACTGGTTTGGTCTCATTCTAAACCTTATCGGCATTCTTTTTAGGGTGGCAATGACCCGCCCTCATGCCTCAGAATGGTTCTTCAGGACATAGTATATTTCCGGCATGAGGAGGTCCTTCAGTCGTACTAGTGCTGGGGCGGGGAGGACTTCCACCTGAGTGAGATGGGGTGCAAAGAGCACCTTGATAGATATCAAAGGGAACACTGGTAGGATCATTGTTCCCAATGACTGACGTGTGGAGGGAATCTCTGCAGAAAACTCCAGAGCAGGTAGGACCTCTGATAGAGCTGGTGAAGCAAAACTGGCCTTCAATCTTTCGATTGATGAGGCAAGGAGGACCGTCTCCAGCTGGTGCGAGGACATGGGGAGAGGCCCCACACTGGAGATTGGCCAGATGCATAACATCCCCACACTGGTAGTCTGTGGTAGGAGGAATGACTACATAGACGAAGTAATGGGCACGGGAGAGGCTTTCGTACTAGGTGTCACTACCATGGGGAGAACCATCGTTCGAATTGGATGTAGCTTGCGGGGTACCTCCATGCCAAGATTGTAAGAGTGGATGGCCCACACTCTCTATGGTGGTGGTATGGGGAGGACCTTTGTACTTGGTTTCGTTGTCGCAGGTTGGCCCATGATGGCTACTACCTGCACTGATGGCCAAGAGAGTTGACCTATCCTGCTTGTGGGGTAGTTGGTGCCTCAATCCAGGCCAGGTATATGATTTCCCCTACTCATCGTACATAGGGGGTTGATGATATACGTCGTCGGTGGCTCGTGCCACAGCAGTTTCTAACATTGATTCCCCATGAAAGGCATCCTCCTCAGCATGTTCCCGATGCTAGTGTCGGGTCATCCGGACCGGGACCGGTGGTGCAGATACATAACTTACCTTCTCTTCAGCTTTGGGTACCGGGTGGAGGCGCTGGTGCGGCCTATTGGGGGCCCTACTTTGAAGCCCCTAAAATGAGTCCTAACCAGATTATCCCGGAAATCCCATACCTCACTGGCATAGGGGAGGGAGTTTTCCAAGTGTTCTATGGAGAGTCTCCCGAAATGATTGTACATTGGGGTGGGGAGCAGTGGCTACCAGAATTCCCCTTAGGGGCGGTGGTGGTGACGAGGCAAAAGTGCCTCTAAATCCTAGCTGGCCATATCCTGGGTCAGGATAATTCCCTCCTCCTCATATCAGCATATGAGTTTGTTTATGACCCTTTATTGAACAAATTCATAAGGGGAGATGGGGTGTGGGAACCCAGCAACTGTGGTTGTAGAGGTCGTCGCATAAGTGGTGGAGCCATGCGGGGTTGCTACATTGGCATTGTCCCTGCCCATGCATCGGCAAGTGGGGTGCGATCAGATTCTTGATGTAGCAACTTGGTTCCTGACAAGAAGGAAGATTGAACCATTAGTGCTGAAACAAAAAATCGACCTCTAGTGCCCCAACATCATTCCATATCCCATTTCTAGTAAGAAGGATCCATGCTGACAATGTCGCAGACCAAGATGTCCAGCGTTTAACTTTTCTAACTTCTGGTGAGTTTCACGTCGGGCCCACTATTTTCTTGGCAGGACCCAGCACCGGATAGCTGGATCCGATTACATGAAAATACACTAATGTCTTGAACTCTAATAATCTTCACATTGAGGAGAATATCTTCACGTCAGGTTGACCATTTATGTTTCTGACGCTTTTGCTGGGGTGCACGCATCTGTCTATTCGAGGATGATGAGGACGTGCTGGCTGTTGCCCCGCATTCCCGCTTTCCAAGGGAAGGAAGCAACTATTCCATGTTTAGGGATGTTTTCTCCTTGATCGAAATGGGATGATGGGATGTTGGTTCTTCCTTCCATGGATTCCTCCTCGAAACTCATCACGTATTCTGGGTCTCCCTCATATACTTAAGATGTTTTTTAGGAAACTCTTCCCAGTGCCATATATTCATGGACACCGATTAATTACTTTGCTTCTATCAGGATATTCCAAGGGGTCCTTTCAGGGCAGAAACCTTCGGTCTGGGGAGTAGTAACATTGGACATCACTGGTGTTTATGGATGCTGGAACACAAATGCATCTGGGTTTTTTCCCATTGTTATAGGTCTTCTTGAGGGCGTGTAAGCCCAAGGCATCCCACGTTGAATATGGAGAATTATATTTCCTAGACATGTCTCTGAGGTTTTCCTCAGCTTCACATGTTTAATACAGGGTTTGTTGTGAGTTTAACATCCAACGGAGATGGATCGGACTGATCGAAACACTGACAGGAGTGGATCAGATGGGTGAAACCCCCAGAGGGGACACTAATATAGGGGCTAACACATGGTTAGTTACCCAATTTCTGCTATGAGTAGTGAAGAGGTGGATCGTCATGATCTCGCCGGGATTTAGCGGCCCGGGTAAGGATCAAGATGGATGATGGATGGTTGAGTGAAGTGGAGGGAGAATGGTATGGAGTCAACTCATGGGCTATGGTGATATTGGGATTAATCCTTGGAGAGACTTCCTATGTATCCTTGTGGTAGGGAATCAAAGTCTGTGTAGTTTGGTGAGGCGTTGGGACACCTGACGAGGCGGCCCACGGGAATGGACGCATGAATGGGATCCGGAGGAAGTGGAACCTCTGGGATGGGGGCACAATCTTCCCAAAACACATAGGCTTGAGGGAATCACTATGATGAGACATGGTTCAGGGGATTCAACCTCAGAGAGGCTTCATACGTAACTTTTCTAGGAGATAGGGATCAATGTCCACATAGTTAAAAGTGAGGGGCATAACATTCGGGGTGTGCGCAGAGGACAGTGACCCGATGTCATACTGGGGCTTATGCATGGTTAGCAGCCCGGGTTGATCTAAAACCTTAGGGAAGACTAGATATGTGGTTCATAACAAGGGGGCTACAATGGCTTACCAATGGATTGGAAACACAATGGCTTACCACTGGTTGGCATTGGAAGTGGCTTATTGTCGATCAAGGTACACAACGGCTTACTATCGGATGGGTTCACATCAGCTTACCGCTGGATGGGGTCACAACGGCTGACCAGTGGATGGGGTTGAACCTCATGGAGGATTCTTACGTACCCTATCTAAGAGACAGGGATCAAATCCCACGTAGTTCGAGTGGGCATAGTTTAACTTCGTGTAGGATGAAAAGGGTGCATGCAGTTTAACGTCATGTGGGGCGAGGGTGAACCAACATGAAGGGGGTTAAAACCAATGGTTGTTGGGATTGAACCTCGGGGAGGCTTCCTATGTACCTCTGCTTGGCAAGGATCAAAGTCCACGTATTTAGAGATGGTGTGGTGAACCGACGTGAAGGGGTCAGGACCAAGTATGTGTTGGGATTGAACCTCAGGGAGGCTTCCTACGTACCTCCCCTTAGCAAGGATCAACGTCCGTGTAGTTTGGGATGGTGTGGTGTGTCGATGTGAGGATAGTTGGAACAAAGTAGGTGTTGATCTTGAACATCAAGGAGGCTTCCTACATACCTCGCCTTGGCAAGGATCAAAGTCCGCGTAGTTTGGGATGGTGTGGGTCTTACACTCTAGGCTGTCCATAAAGGATTTCATGGTTGATGTTTATTCTAAGCCCATGAGAAACAAGACGCAGCAAAGACCTGACGATCACGGTACAAAGGTGTATCCATGGGAATTGGAATGGGGATTACAAATGGTTAGCATCCCAAAATGGAAATAGGGGCTTATGTGTGGTCCTCGAACCATGAAGATGAATATGAGGACTTACTCCAAGATGGAGGCCCAGTGGAAACAAAGCCCAATGGGAGAGGGATGGGGTGACGTAGACCCATGTTCCCCTCTCACCTCTTATTCTTCTGTAAGGAAGAAGATAGGAGGAGCAGGGATGCTACCTCAAACAAGAAAGGTCAGGGGCTTACACCAAGATGGTTTCCATTTCCCCACGGACATATGTCGCTCAAATAAAGAAGATATCATTCCATGTGAGGATTGATTTCACTCGCGGGGAGACCATTGGGCATGCAGAATCTCCAAGGTGGGGTACCCTACGTGTGATACATGGGGCAAGGTCACAGTTTAAAGTCATGTGCTGAGGACGATGGTGCTTGGCGGTTTAAGGTCCTGCAGATTAGATGAGGTGGGTTCACTCTGCACCCCTTAGGACTTACATAACTGATACCTCTCATCCCTTGGGGGAGGGAATGCATCGACAATGTCGTGGCGAGGGGTTTTCGTGGAGTGATCCAATGAGGGGTCCAAGTTAGTGTGGCTATGTGAAAAGAAATAGGGATTAGCATGCCTATGTGAAGAAGCATGAGGTAGAGCAACGCAATAGGAAGCACTACCCAAGGGACTTTGAAGTTACTTCGTATGAGCCTAGAGGGTCATGGGATAGAAGAGTGTGTTATGTAGATTTTTTTGGGTGCAAGAGGTGCCCAAAGATGATGTCCGAATGAAGGACATCAAACACGTGAAATAACATATGCACAAGGAGGGAGGCTCATACATAAATGGAGATGCTATGCGGAAAAGGATGGGGTGAGTTGTCCTGGAGGTTTGTGTGCAATTGAAGAGGGTTGCACATAATTGGCACGCAATTGGAAGAGTTGCGTGAAATAGACTGGGTGTGCGCACAATTGGAGAGGTTTGTGCATGAAGGGGAGCCGAGGTTTTGTGCGCAAACTAAAGGGATTGCATGCAAGGATGGGCGTGCAAGTCAGATTCATTGTGCGCAAGAACCAGTCGAAGTTTTTCATGCAAGGGGAATGGATTACGCGCAACGGGCATGACTTAATAGGATTTGGGTGATGGTTAAGCCCGGGTGGTCCTACGCCAAGGAGGACCCCTGGGAGACCTTTCACGAAAAATATTATACCTGAAAGTCAACTTTTTCGTGCGAGAGGGGGGGATTTAGCACAGAGGAGACGGTTTAGAATCTTCAGTATTTGGAATCCAAAGGGGCAGCCATCAATTTATAGGCACTCGGGGCCTTCAGGTTCGCACGAATGTCGGCCCGTGCAAATGGTTTCACACATGGGATGGTGGTGCGTAAGATTTGATATAACGACCCATACTTTACATACATTGTTAATACTTCAAAATTTAAGCACACTTATTACAACATATGACAAAACCACAAAGGACCGTATAGGTATAGTGTCTTTAGAAACTGGGAAACATAAACAACTGGTTCATAAATCTTCTATAGTGTCTCCCATTTATTTCATCATATCTAGAGTCCCTTTTAGCATATTCTACTTAATATCCATCTTCCTGACCTGGGGAGAAGAAAACATGAAAGGGTGAGCTCAAATGCTCAGCAAGGGCAAATAAAGGAAATAAAAATCATATCATATCTTTTTTGAAAATCATAACCTGCAGAAGAGATCATAAAATCTTAACATGGAATAAATCATAGAAGTGAAAATCAGATCCCCATAATCATAACATGAAACTTGAAACTTTGTGGCATGCACACATAATCATGGAAAATCATTTCTTGTTAGTCATGACTCATTTTCCAAGACTATCTTAGTGGACAAAGTCCCTTTCTGAACCGAGTCACCCTCGTTCCAGTCTTGTTTCACTGAACCGGTATAACCTACCGTTCCAGCCATGTCTATCTCATGAGATATAAAATCTTTACCCAATGCATTGGAGGGAGATATAGGTCCCACCCATCTTATAATGAATCCTTTCTTATTTGTGCCACATAATCATAAATCATACATCATCGCATAACACATGTAACAAAAATGGGATTCTTGAAACATCATGACATCATAAAACAAATCATATAAGGTAAATGACTTCATAAAAATAATTCCCTCACAACATAATCAATTCAATGTAATAATAGGGATAAAAACAGAACCCTATATTATCTTAGATGGAAAATAATTTTGATAAAACATTTGAACTCCATTCTTGAGGAAAATTTCCTTTCTACTTCAAAAACACTTTTCTTTTCTTGACATGTCATACAATTATAAACTAAACGAAGTTGATTAAAAATAAACTTGAAAACTTATAAAGGAAGCTTCTTGGAAAAAAAATGTTTTAAAAATCCCTTCATGCCGTATAAGTTAAAAAAACATTCTTCTCGTACTTTTGTCGAAAAAGTCAAAAAGTACCTCGTACGAAAAATGACAAAAGATTCCTTTCATACATATTACTAAAAACTCACCGAAGGGTAAAAATGGATTTAAACAATTTTAGGTGGATGGAAATAATATTACATATTGATGAAACATGGATGTGGATGATAAAATACACCCCAGTAAATACTTACGAATAAACAATCTCGGATAAAAATGAGATTGTGATATTTCTCTTACCTTAGGTCCGATTTGCTTTGTATGTGTCCGAAGCTCCTGTATAATGGTTTAAATAATGTTATTGACTTATTACAGAATCATACATATTGATATGATATCATATATGGTCATATTCTTAGCTTCTTGTTAGTAATATTTCATTGTTACTTGTTACTCGGGTCTTTATTGCCTTTTGTTCTTATGCGTGTTTTACCGAAAAAAATCTTATTATTCTTTTAAGGTTATAGATACCTTATATCCAGAATGGTATTAGTGTAACATATATCATATTTATTCATTCAATTCATTTATATAATTACTATGTAATGATGATCATGTAGAACGAGTCGCATCACATCGTGGAGACGGTATTCCGTACGTACGCACGAGTGATGATATCGTTCCTATGATCATGGAATTGTATTGGTGTAACAGCCCGAGATTTTATGAAAAATATTCTTTTTTATTTCACTAATGTCTTGTGTTGTACGCTACACCAAAAGGAGCTTGCACAACACGCATCCTTGACTTGCCTTGCATTACACGCAATCGCGACCTTCCTCGATAGCGTGTGTAATACGCAATACCGAGTTTCACTAAACAACGATATGCTATTAAAATATTATTAAAACTACCCGTTATGAATAGTAATAACCACTTTTTAAAATTCTATAAACCTTATTTTTCAAAATGAACTTCATTTTTGGATTCGGAATATCGAAATTAGCTTAGGTTGAAATTTTGGTGATTTTCGGATAACTTTCATATTTTGATGAATAGTGAAAATTACTAAATTATAATTAAAAACAACTTTTTTAATCGAAATAATTAATAGTGATAAATCATTAATTTGAGTGGTTTTAAAGTATATTTAGAATATATTTTTACAATTTAATACAATGTTGGTCATTGGATGTAATTTCACATTTAAACTAGACATAAACAAGTGTCAATCTTTTGATAGATATTGTTTCTTAAAAAACACGCTATTTGTTTTAACAGCGGGATTTAATTATAAAATTAATTAATGCAACTTTTATGTTATGAATTTGGTAAAATAGACTTCATTTTTGAATTCGGAATATGAAATATAGCTTGGGATGAAATTTTGGCATTGTTCTGAAAAACATCAATTTTTGATGAATAGTGAAACTACTAAGTGGTAGGTTAAAAACTGAATTTTGCATAAAACTTAATTTTACCGCTTCTGTGAATGGAATTTCGAAAATCCGAGAGACACGGTTAATATCAAGGACTAAAATGTGGTTCAATGAGATGAAAATAATTTTTTGGTGAATAGTAACTTTTTACTTTTTTTTTTACCACGGTTAATAGTAAATAGGGTAACTAAGGGTAAATATGATATTAATATTACCCTAACACATGTCCTAATTCTATTGGACAAGTTTAATTCGACCAAAAACAAACTTAGGAATAAAATATGACCATGTAGGCCCACTTGGATTAGATTAGGACATTTATTATTAATTTATTTAAAGAAGGGTTAAAATAGTTAAAATCAAAGTTTAATAAGTAAATCATTTTTAATATGGGGTTATACATAAGATAAATTAGATTGTAAATATTCATTAGAAAGCTAAAAAGATTTCCTACATGATGGTATTTTATTTGTAATTTTTAGACATCAAATAATTTAATTTATTTATGACACAAAGATGATGGAGTAATTATCTTATTAATGAAATATTCACATAATTGATAATATAAATACCAAAATAAATGTAATTTAAGACTTTTTATGAATTCCACTAATTTTCTAGGTTACTATGATATATTATTGTTGATTTAATCAACTTGGTTCGAACATATAATTCTGTTATGACTTTCACAAAAATCATATATCAAATAGTGTCAAAATTGACACAAAATAGTTTTTAAAACAAATATTATATTATTAATTGTTATTTTATTCCTAAAAATCTAAGGTTCGGCCAAATGACTTAGATAAGGATGTATATATTAATAATAAACAATTTGGGGTTCGTTTGGCATGTTATAGTAAGTGTATTAACCATATAGTGAAAGAAAAACAAAAAGACACGGTAAAAGTTAAATTAATTAACTTAGAGTTAAATCTAATTGATAAGGTTAAAATAATACCCCAAACTTGTCTAAATCCTATTGGTTGATAGGATTTCGACCCATCCCCACTTTAGCTTCGAAATAAGACCCTTTGGAACCATTATAAACCGATTTTGACTTTAATATAAAATAATATTTTGAGATATTCCTAAGGTGCCCCTCTCCTCCCCTATAAAAGGACACCTCCTCCCCCTCCTCTTCACACCAATTTGAGCACTCAAGCTCGGCCAACCCCTACCAATTTCTCCTCTCCACTTCCCTAGAAACATCCTAGAGGTTCTGGTCTTCCTCAAAGACCAATTTTAGTGCCCTAAGAGGAGGTCTCAAAGAGGCACTTCAAAGAAGAGGTAATTACCGTTACCAATTCTTTCATCTTTATTTCTTCTTCCACTTATTCTTCTTAGGTTGTTTCATTATGAAGTAATAACATCAGTATCACTCATATACTGATATGTTATTATAAGTATGAAACAACACTATTTCACCATCTATCCATCCTACGGAAAAAGAAATCACCGCGCGTGCGTACGTACGGAATACCGTCTCCACGCCGTGGTGTAATCTATTTTCCACCACCACCTTACATGGATGGGTATAACGGTGTAAAGAATAACTATACATAGTTATTACAACATCATATTGATTCTGATATATTGTATAATTCACTCCAATTCAATTCAATACTTATAGAAATGATATCATCGCTCGTGCGTACGTACGGACTACCGTCTCCACGACGCGATGAGATTCATTCTCCATATTAACCATTTAAGAATGATTATAAAGTATATATAAGAAATAATAATGAAATATATGACATTATAAAGCTACTGGATTTATGTATATATATACATATGTATGTCATCTACTTACTTCCATTTCAAGACAATAAGGAAAGGAAAACAACGTTCATGCGTACGTACGGACTACCGTCTCCATGAACGGTGTTTTTCATTTTATCTACCTATTATATATATATATATATACTGAATATATATGATATATAAATCATATTTTATATTCTGGAAGTAAGTAAATCATGATATAAGTAATAATGATGTCAAGAACAACAAGTCAAAACACCTACGATAAATGAAATGATTTTACCCAAAACGCTTCTTTAACATGGAATTTACAAAAGAACGGGTAATATAATGTCATAAGTGAACCATATATGATATCATAACAATGAATATGATTCTGTAATAAGTCAATGACATTATTTAAATCATTATACAGGAGGTTCGGACACATACGAAGCAAATCGGACCTAAGGTAAGGGAAATATCACAATCTCATTTTTATCCGAGATTGTTTATTCGTAAGTATTTACTGGGGTGTATCTTATCATCCACATCCATGTTTCCTCAATATGTAATATTGTTTCCATCCACTTGAAATAGTTTAAATCCAATTTTACCCTTAGGTGAGTTTTTAGTAAAGAATATGAAAGGAATCTTTTGTCGTTTTTCCGTACGAGGTACTTTTTGACTTTTCCGACAAAAGTACGAAGAATGTTTTTTTAACTTATACGGCATGAATGGATTTTTAAAACATTACTTCAAAGAATCTTCCTTTACAAGTTTTCAAGTTTATTTTTAATCAACTTCTTTTATTTTAAAGTTGTATGACATGTTATGAAAGGAAAAATGTTTTTGAAGAAGAAAGGATATTTTCCTCAAGAATTCAATTCAAGTGTTTTATCAAAATTATTTTCCATCTAAGATAATAAAGGGTTCTGTTTCTATCCATATTTTTACATTGGTTTGACTATGTTGTGATGGAATTATGTTTATGAATTCCTTTATCATATATGAATTGATTTATGATGTCATGATGTTTCAAGAATCCCATTTTTGTTTCATGTGTTATGTGATGATGTATGTTTTATGATTATGTGGCACACATAAGAAAGGATTAATTATAAGATGGGTGGGACCTATATCTCCCTCCAATGCATTGGGTAATGATTTTATATCTCATGAGATAGACATGGCTGGAATGGTAGGTTATACCGGTTCAGTGAAACAGGACTGAAACGAGGATTACTCGATTCAGAAAGGGACTTTGTCCACTAAGATAGTCTTGGCAATGAATCTTGACTAACAAGAAATAATTCTCTATGATTATGTGTGTATGCCACAATGAGTAATGTTTTAAGTTATGATTTCATTTCACTACTATGATTTATCCCATGTTATGAAATTATGCTCTCTTTTGCAGGTTAAGATTTCCAAAAAAGTTATGTTCTTATGAAAATTATGTGATTGATATTTCTTTTGTTTACCCTTACTGAGCATTTGAGCTCACCCTTTTATGTTTTCTTTTCCCCAGGATATAAAGAAAGGTTTTAGGTAAAAAAAAGGATGACCTTTATGGGAGATATTGAAGAACTTTCACCACGATTAGAAGATTACTTTCCGAGTTTCCAAAGACACTAAACTATTACGATCCTTTAGTGTGTGTTTTTGTTATGTACTAAGTATTCCGCAAATGTAATGTAATGTCCATGTACGTCAGGCTACGGGTCTCTACAGTTGGTATCAAAGGAAAGGTTTAGTCAACCTTTGGAAACTAGGATGTGAGAACGTTAGTGAGATCCCTAGAGATATTTCTAAGGTATGTCTAGGGATGTCCCTAAGGATAAGTATACGTATAGGATATATTCCTAGAACTACGGTAACGATCTTAGAATTTAACCTAATATGTTAGATATTGAGGGTGCTCCCCCTTTATTATGTTGTTTTTCCTAGCATTATTTTTGCCTCTCACACTATTCTTTTTGGGTTTTAGACGATGGCTGGAACCCGAAGGAACCGTGTTGATCAATGCAATGGACAATGCAATGATTGCCCTCCTGAACAAACAAATGTTATGGGAGATGGAGTGCAAAATCTTATTGCTATACTTACACAAGCTATGAATCATTCTGGACTTCCAAATGAGCAGAGAAGGGAACAATATTCTATTGAGTCCTTCATGAGGCAACGTCCACCTTCTTTCAGTGGGTCTTCTGATCCACTTGTTGCTGAACAATGGATCAGTACCACTGAAAAGATATTTTCAGTTCTTCAATGTTCTGAACATGATAAAGTCATCTTAGCAGTATATCGTTTGGAAGGTGAAGCTGATCAATGGTGGAATCTTATCAAGAATACGAGGCCAAGGGATGAAATTGAGTCCATGGAATGGGACGAGTTCAAGAACTTGTTTTTCAGTAAGTACTTCCCTCGTATTCTTCGAACAAAGATGGAGAAAGAGTTTCTTGAACTGAAGCAAAGGGACGATGAATCTGTTGGTACCTATGAAGCAAATTTTACAAGACTTGCAAGGTATGCTTCTGGAATTATCATCCAACCTGAAAGTAAAGTTGATCTATTTTTCAGTGGATTAAAACCAAGTCTTCCAAGGGCATTAGCTATAAGAGACTTCAGTAGCTATGAAGAAATTGTGCGTTGTGCTATCAAGGTAGAAATGGAAGTTGGTGTTACATATCCATCTCATGGTTTTGACAAGAAACGAAAGATGGAGTTCAAGGAGAAATCTCAAAATAATGGTGAAAAGAAGATGAATGTTTCCTTATGTACAAAGTGTGGAAAAGAAGCATGGTGGAGATTGTCTTAAAGGGACTAGAAAATGTTTTAAGTGTGGAAAAGAAGGTCATCGAGCAGCTGAGTGTCGAAGTAATGGAAAAAGGGTTTCTAATGATGTGAATAAAGCAAACACTGCAGAGAACGCACCGCCAACACTTCAATGCTTCAAGTGCAAGGAAATGGGGCATTATGCTAATAATTGCCCTAATCCAAGGGTTAGTGATGATCAACATGAGCAACCACTGAAGGCAAAGGACAAAGGGAAATCACATGCGATCACTATTGGAAATGTTGAATATGACAACGATGTGGTGGAATGATTAAGTGTTTATGATTCCAAAATAATGTTGTATCATTGAGTGTTGCAATATTTATTGATGTGGTATTCCAAGTGATTGAGATATTTTTTGGAAATAAGATGATATGCGCATAATGAAGACGAGAAAATGAAATGTTTAATAGTATTCATGAGCTCATGATTGATATAAGGACTAAGTGATATCATGGTTTGAGTATATAGAATTTTGAGGATTTTGGTATGTGGAAAGTGTTAACTTTTAACTGCACTTATGTTTTCACTATGGTATTCAAGAGAATACACGATTAAGGACTTTGAATGTTTGGAATGTGACCAACAAGACATATCTTATGATATGTGGGGATCAACGAAAGTATTAAATCTCTGGTAATCGTTGTCAATATATTATGAGAGTGGACTGCAGTATTATGTATAAGCCTAAATATTAGACTGGATTATGTTGGACATAAGTTAGTATTGTTTAAGGATAGAAGATTTTCGATATTATTGATGGGATGTTATATTAACGTAGTTTTAGAAAAAGGACAACCTGCAGGACGGGCGACAGCCCATCGCTTCGGACAAGGCTGTAGGAATCGAACCCACAACCGAAGTGCGACTGGCCTTTATCTCCTACCATTGACCTACAGGAAGTCCCTGTTTAGTAGAAACTAGTTTTATTATATTAAGCAGTATGATATATGAAGTATAAGTCCATTTTAGGAACCATATATGATTAATCTCACTATAGATCGACTTATGCATATAATTTTTGCTAATCTTTTGTTTGAGACAGATGGAATGACCCGTCATTCTATCACATGATCTGCTAACACTTCATGAATGACAAATTCAACTTCATTTATTTAATAGATGAAGTGGAAATTGTTCAAGGCACGAACAACAGTGAGATTGTACCAAAATAAAGTAAGTATTTATTCTAATTCACATTTTCAACTTTAGGGAAATGATCTTGAAAACCAAAAATGTCGTCCTAGTGATCTTATACCTGATGAATAAGATGGAACCTTATATCATCACAAATCTATGGATTTGTGATTACTGCCTTTTCCATAGCCATGTTCTCTACCACTCTCCATCAGAACATGATGGTTAGATTTCTCTTCCATATCCATATTTTCACCTATGTGGAAACCCAGTGATTAGTTTATTTGGGTAATCGTTACATTTCATACTTTAGTTTTTAAAGCCAAGTTTTGGTATTCCCTTTTACGATGTGGGTTTCTATTAAAGAAACTTTCGAATAGTAAACCATTTATAACCCCGACGAATTTCGAGGGCGAAATTCATTTTAAGGGGGGTAGAATGTAACAGCCCGAGATTTTATGAAAAATATTCTTTTTTATTTCACTAATGTCTTGTGTTGTACGCTACACCAAAAGGAGCTTGCACAACACGCATCCTTGACTTGCCTTGCATTACACGCAATCGCGACCTTCCTCGATAGCGTGTGTAATACGCAATACCGAGTTTCACTAAACAACGATATGCTATTAAAATATTATTAAAACTACCCGTTATGAATAGTAATAACCACTTTTTAAAATTATATAAACCTTATTTTTCAAAATGAACTTCATTTTTGGATTCGGAATATCGAAATTAGCTTAGGTTGAAATTTTGGTGATTTTCGGATAACTTTCATATTTTGATGAATAGTGAAAATTACTAAATTATAATTAAAAACAACTTTTTTAATCGAAATAATTAATAGTGATAAATCATTAATTTGAGTGGTTTTAAAGTATATTTAGAATATATTTTTACAATTTAATACAATGTTGGTCATTGGATGTAATTTCACATTTAAACTAGACATAAACAAGTGTCAATCTTTTGATAGATATTGTTTCTTAAAAAACACGCTATTTGTTTTAACAGTGGGATTTAATTATAAAATTAATTAATGCAACTTTTATGTTATGAATTTGGTAAAATAGACTTAATTTTTGAATTCGGAATATGAAATATAGCTTGGGATGAAATTTTGGCATTGTTCTGAAAAACATCAATTTTTGATGAATAGTGAAACTACTAAGTGGTAGGTTAAAAACTGAATTTTGCATAAAACTTAATTTTACCGCTTCTGTGAATGGAATTTCGAAAATCCGAGAGACACGGTTAATATCAAGGACTAAAATGTGGTTCAATGAGATGAAAATAATTTTTTGGTGAATAGTAACTTTTTACTTTTTTTTTTACCACGGTTAATAGTAAATAGGGTAACTAAGGGTAAATATGATATTAATATTACCCTAACACATGTACTAATTCTATTGGACAAGTGTAATTCGACCAAAAACAAACTTAGGAATAAAATATGACCATTTGGGCCCACTTGGATTAGATTAGGACATTTATTATTAATTTATTTAAAGAAGGGTTAAAATAGTTAAAATCAAAGTTTAATAAGTAAATCATTTTTAATATGGGGTAATACATAAGATAAATTAGATTGTAAATATTAATTAGAAAGATAAAATGATTTCCTACATGATGGTATTTTATTTGTAATTTTTAGACATCAAATAATTTAATTTATTTATGACACAAAGATGATGCAGTAATTATCTTATTAATGAAATATTCACATAATTGATAATATAAATACCAAAATAAATGTAATTTAAGACTTTTTATGAATTCCACTAATTTTCTAGGTTACTATGATATATTATTGTTGATTTAATCAACTTGGTTCGAACATATAATTCTGTTATGACTTTCACAAAAATCATATATCAAATAGTGTCAAAATTGACACAAAATAGTTTTTAAAACAAATATTATATTATTAATTGTTATTTTATTCCTAAAAATCTAAGGTTCGGCCAAATGACTTAGATAAGGATATATATATTAATAATAAACAATTTGGGGTTCGTTTGGCATGTTATAGTAAGTGTATTGACCATATAGTGAAAGAAAAACAAAAAGACACGGTAAAAGTTAAATTAATTAACTTAGAGTTAAATCTAATTGATAAGGTTAAAATAATACCCCAAACTTGTCTAAATCCTATTTGTTGATAGGTTTCGACCCATCCCCACTTTAGCTTCGAAATAAGACCCTTTGGAACCATTATAAACCGATTTTGACTTTAATATAAAATAATATTTTGAGATATTCCTAAGGTGCCCCTCTCCTCCCCTATAAAAGGACACCTCCTCCCCCTCCTCTTCACACCAATTTGAGCACTCAAGCTCGGCCAACCCCTGCCAATTTCTCCTCTCCACTTCCCTAGAAACATCCTAGAGGTTCTGGTCTTCCTCAAAGACCAATTTTAGTGCCCTAAGAGGAGGTCTCAAAGAGGCACTTCAAAGAAGAGGTAATTACCGTTACCAATTCTTTCATCTTTATTTCTTCTTCCACTTCTTCTTCTTAGGTTATTTCATTATGAAGTAATAACATCAGTATCACTCATATACTGATATGTTATTATAAGTATGAAACAACCCTATTTCACCATCTATCCATCCTACGGAAAAAGAAATCACCGCGCGTGCGTACGTACGGAATACCGTATCCACGCCGTGGTGTAATCTATTTTCCACCACCACCTTACATGGATGGGTATAATGGTGTAAAGAATAACTATACATAGTTATTAAAACATCATATTGATTATGATATATTGTATAATTCACTCCAATTCAATTCAATACTTATAGAAATGATATCATCGCTCGTGCGTACGTACGGACTACCGTCTCCACGACACGATGAGATTCATTCTCCATATTAACCATTTAAGAATGATTATAAAGTATATATAAGAAATAATAATGAAATATATGACATTATAAAGCTACTGGATTTATGTATATATATACATATGTATGTCATCTACTTACTTCCATTTCAAGACAATAAGGAAAGGAAAACAACGTTCATGTGTACGTACGGACTACCGTCTCCATGAACGGTGTTTTTCATTTTATCTACCTATTATATATATATATATACTGAATATATATGATATATAAATCATATTTTATATTCTGGAAGTAAGTAAATCATGATATAAGTAATAATGATGTCAAGAACAACAAGTCAAAACACCTACGATAAATGAAATGATTTTACCCAAAACGCTTCTTTAACATGGAATTTACAAAAGAACGGGTAATATAATGTCATAAGTGAACCATATATGATATCATAACAATGAATATGATTCTGTAATAAGTCAATGACATTATTTAAATCATTATACAGGAGGTTCGGACACATACGAAGCAAATCGGACCTAAGGTAAGGGAAATATCACAATCTCATTTTTATCCGAGATTGTTTATTCGTAAGTATTTACTGGGGTGTATCTTATCATCCACATCCATGTTTCCTCAATATGTAATATTGTTTCCATCCACTTGAAATAGTTTAAATCCAATTTTACCCTTAGGTGAGTTTTTAGTAAAGAATATGAAAGGAATCTTTTGTCGTTTTTCCGTACGAGGTACTTTTTGACTTTTCCGACAAAAGTACGAAGAATGTTTTTTTAACTTATACGACATGAATGGATTTTTAAAACATTACTTCAAAGAATATTCCTTTACAAGTTTTCAAGTTTATTTTTAATGAACTTCTTTTATTTTAAAGTTGTATGACATGTTATGAAAGGAAAAATGTTTTTGAAGAAGAAAGGATATTTTCCTCAAGAATTCAATTCAAGTGTTTTATCAAAATTATTTTCCATCTAAGATAATAAAGGGTTCTGTTTCTATCCATATTTTTACATTGGTTTGACTATGTTGTGATGGAATTATGTTTATGAATTCCTTTATCATATATGAATTGATTTATGATGTCATGATGTTTCAAGAATCCCATTTTTGTTTCATGTGTTATGTGATGATGTATGTTTTATGATTATGTGGAACACATAAGAAAGGATTCATTATAAGATTGGTGGGACCTATATCTCCCTCCAATGCATTGGGTAATGATTTTATATCTCATGAGATAGACATGGCTGGAATGGTAGGTTATACCGGTTCAGTGAAACAGGACTGAAACGAGGATTACTCGATTCAGAAAGGGACTTTGTCCACTAAGATAGTCTTGGCAATGAGTCTTGACTAACAAGAAATGATTCTCTATGATTATGTGTGTATGCCACAATGAGTAATGTTTTAAGTTATTATTTCATTTCACTACTATGATTTATCCCATGTTATGAAATTATGCTCTCTTTTGCAGGTTAAGATTTCCAAAAAAGTTATGTTCTTATGAAAATTATGTGATTGATATTTCTTTTGTTTACCCTTACTGAGCATTTGAGCTCACCCTTTTATGTTTTCTTTTCCCCAGGATATAAAGAAAGGTTTTAGGTAAAAAAAAGGATGACCTTTATGGGAGATATTGAAGAACTTTCACCACGATTAGAAGATTACGTTCCGAGTTTCCAAAGACACTAAACTATTACGATCCTTTAGTGTGTGTTTTTGTTATGTACTAAGTATTCCGCAAATGTAATGTAATGTCCATGTACGTCAGGCTACGGGTCTCTACAATTGGATTATATGTATATTATTTCAGTATCAATATTACTTTATAATAATCATAAATAGTTACTCATTACACCATTATACCCATCCTTGTAAGGTGATGGTGGAAAATAGATTACACCACGGCGTGGAGACGGTATTCCGTACGTACGCACGCGCGGTGATTTCATTTTTCCGTAGGATGGATAGAAGGTGAATTAGGGTTGTTTCATATTTATAATAACATATCAGTATGTAATTAATACTGATGTTATTACTTTATCATTAAACAACTAAAGAAGAAGAAGTTGAAGAAGAAAGAAATTGAAAAGATCGGTAATGGATATTACCTCTTCTTTGGAACGCTTCTTTGAATCCTCCACTTAGGGAACTAAGATTGGTCTTTTAAGAAGACCAGGACCTCTAGGATTATTATAGGGAAGTGTAGAGGAGAACATGGAAGGGGTTGGCCGAGCTTGAGTGCTCAAATTGGTGTGAGGAGGAGGGGGAGGAGGTGCCCTTTTATAAGGGAGGAGAGGGGCACCTTAGGAATATCTCAAAATATTATTTTATATTAAAGTCAAAATCGGTTTATAATGGTTCCAAAGGGTCTTATTTCGAAGATAAAGTGGGGATGGGTCGAAATACTATCAACCAATAGGATTTAGACAAGTTTAGGGTATTATTTTAACCTTATCAATTAGATTTAACTCTAAGTTAAATAATTTAACTTTTACCGTGTCTTTTTGTTTTCTTACACTATATGGTTAATACACTTACTATAACATGCCAAACGAACCCCAAATTGTTTATTATTAATATATATATCCTTATCTAAGTCATTTGGCCGAACCTTAGATTTTTAGGAATAAAATAACAATTAGTAATATAATATTTGATTTAAAAACTATTTTGTGTCAATTTTGACACTATTTGATATATGATTTTTGTGAAAGTCATAACAGAATTATATGTTCGAACCAAATTGATTAAAGCAACACTAATATATCATAGTAACCTAGAAAATTAGTGGAATTCATAAAAAGTCTCAAATTACATTTATTTTGGTGTTTATAACATCAATTATGTCAATATTTCATTAATAAGATAATTACTGCATCATCATTGTGTCATAAATAAATTAAATTATTTAATGTCTAAAAATTATAAATAAAATATCATTATGTAGGAAATCTTTTTAGCTTTCTAATGAATATTTATAGTCGAATTTATCTTATGTATAACCCCATATTAAAAATGTTTTAGTTATTAAACTTTGATTTTAACTATTTTAACTATTCATTAAATAAAATAATATTAAATGTCATAATCTAATCCAAGTGGACCTAAATGGTCATATTATATTCATAAGGTTGTTTTTGGTCGAATTACACTTATCCAATAGAATTAGGACATGTGTTAGGGTAATAGTAATATCATATTTACCCTTAGTTACCCTATTTACTATTAACCGTGGTAAAAAAAAGTAAAAAGTTACTATTCACCAAAAATTATTTTCATCTCATTGAACCACATTTTAGTCCTTGATATTAACCGTGTCTGTCAGATTTTCGAAATTCCATTCACAGAAGCGGTAAAATTATGTTTTATGCAAAATTCAGTTTTTAACCTACCACTTAGTGGTTTCACTATTCATCAAAAATTGAAAGTTTTCAGAAAAATACCTAAATTTCACCCTAGGCTAATTTCGGTATTCCGAATCCAAAAATGAAGTCCATTTTGAAAGATAAAATTTATAAAATTTCAAAAAGTGGTTATTACTATTCATAACGGCTAGTTTTAATAATATTTTAATAGCATATCGTTGTTTAGTGAAACTCGGTGTTGCGTACGACGCAAGATATCGAGGAAGGTCGTGATTGCGTGTAAAGTAAGCCAAGGAAGTGTGTAGTGAAAGATTCCTTTGATGATTTAAAAACAAAATATTACTCATAAAAATCTCGGGTGTTACATTCTACCCCCCTTAAAAATAATTTCGCCCTTGAAATTCCTCACTTTGTTACAAACAGATGAGGATACTTCTCCCTCATCATATCCTCAAGCTCTCATGTAGCTTCTTCAAGTTGGTGGTTCCTCCATAAAACTTTCACCAAGCGAGTGGTCTTGTTTCGTAAGACTTTTTCACTACGATCCAGAATCTTTATCGGTTGTTCTTCATAAGAAAGATCTTGCTCTAGCAGTACAACTTCTGAGCTGAGTACATGTGAAGGATAAGGTATGTACTTTCTCAGGAGAGATACATGGAACACATCGTGAACTTGAGAGAGATTCGGTGGAAGCTCCAATCAGTAAGCTACCTTCCCAACACGATCCAGTATTTCGAAAGGACCGATATATCTAGGGCTCAACTTCCCCTTCTTTCCAAATCTCATAACCCTCTTCCAGGGAGATATTCGTAAGAACACTTTATCACCCACTTCAAACTCTAGGTCTTTTCTTCGGTTGTCGGCATAACTTTTCTATCGACTCTGAGTTGCTCTTATGTGTTGTTGAATAGATCTGACCTTTTCTGCCATTTCATCAACGAGATCAGGTCCTAATAGCTTTCTTTCCCCAACTTCATCCCAGCAAGTTGGAGTCCTGCATTTCTTTCCATAGAGAGCTTCATAAGGAGCCATCTGAATACTAGAGTGAAAGCTATTATTATAAGAAAATTCCACCAAAGGTAGGTGTTGATCCCAACCTCCTTTGAAATCCATAGAGCAAGCTCTCAACATATCTTCTAGGGTTTGAATTGTTCTCTCAGACTGACCGTCTGTCTGGGGATGATAAGCAGTGCTGAAACTCAACTCTGTATCCAGAGTATGCTGAAGACTTCGCCAGAACTTCGAGGTAAATCTCGGATCCCGATCAGATATAATAGAAAGTGGTACTCCATGTAATCTTACCACTTCCTTTACATATATCCTGGCAAGATGATCTAGAGAGAAATCCTCTCTCATAGCAATGAAGTGTGTAGACTTTGTAAGACGATCAACTATGACCCAAATAGCATTATTGCCTTTGGATGTTTTAGGAGGTCCTGTGACAAAGTCCATAGTAATGTTTTCCCATTTCCATTCGGGTATGGGTAATGGTTGTAACATCCCCTTAGACTTTTGTCTCTCAGCTTTAACTTGTTGACAAACCAAGCATCGAGAGACATATTCAGCAACATCTCTTTTCATGCCATCCCACCAGAAGTACTCTTTCAGGTCCCTATACATCTTCGTGCTTCTAGGATGAATAGAGAATGAAGAACTATGAGCCTCATCCAGCAGCTCCTTCTTTAATTCGGGGATGGGAGGAACACAAACCCGATTCCTGAACTTTATTATCCCATCACAATCAAGGTTGAATTTAGGAACATTTCTCACCTTCTTTTGTAACTCAACATCTTCTTTCTGTGCCTCTTTAATCTTCACATGTATAGATGGTTGAACATACATTTGAGAAAGATAAGATTTTTCCCCTTCCATTATAATTCCAAGATCCATCCTTTGTAAATCCATAAATATTGGATCTTTTGTGATCCTCGTCATGGATAAACTAGAATGGTCTTGTTGACTTAATGCATATGCCACCTTGTTTGCTTTCCCAAGGTGGTAATGGATTGAGCAGTCATAATCCTTAATCAGCTCTAACCATCTTCTTTGACGCATATTCAGCTCCTTTTGTGTGAAAATATACTTTAAACTTTTATGATCAGTATAAATATCACACCTTTCACCATAAAGGTAATGCCTCCAAATCTTTAATTCAAATATTACCGCAGCTAACTCCAAATCATGTGTTGGGTAATTTTGCTCATGGATTTTCAACTGTCGTGAGGCATAAGCTATCACCATATCATTTTGCATAAGAACACACCCCAATCCCTTCTTTGATGCATCACTGTAGATCACAAACCTTTCTCCACTACAAGGCAGTGTGAGCACAGGTGCACTGGATAACCTTCTTTTCAACTCCTTGAAATTCTCTTCACATTCCTCTATCCAAACAAACTTAACTCCTTTCCGAGTCAACTTGGTGAGTGGGTTAGATAATCGTGAAAAATCTTTTACAAAACGTCGATAATATCCAGCCAAACCAAGAAAACTTCGGATCTCAGTTACTGTTGTTGGTCTTGACCATCTTTCGATAACCTCTGTTTTTACTGGATCCACAGATATCCCCTCTTTTGAGATTATGTGACCCAAAAATGCAACTTTTTGAAGCCAAAATTCACACATGGTAAATTTGGCATAAAGCTTCTCCTTTCTCAGGGTCTTCAATATAATTCTCAAGTGGTCTTCATGCTCTTCCTTGCTCTTTGAATAGACAAGAATATCGTCTATAAAGACTACCACAAATTTATCAAGATAGTCTCTAAAGACTCTATTCATTAGATCCATGAAGATAGCAGGGGCATTAGTAAGACCAAATGGCATCACTATAAATTCATAGTGTCCATACCTTGTACGGAAAGCCGTCTTTGGTATATCCTCCCTTTTGACCCTTAATTGATGATACCCTGAACGAAGATCAATCTTGGAAAAGTATTGAGCTCCGCGTAGTTTGTCAAATAAGTCATCAATGCGTGGGAGAGGATATTTGTTCTTGATAGTGATCTTGTTAAGTTCTCGATAATCAATGCAGAGTCTCATTGATCCATCTTTCTTCTTAACAAATAGAACAGGTGCTCCCCAAGGTGACGCACTAGGGCGTATGAATCCCTTATCAAGATTCTCTTGGAGTTGCTTCTTCAATTCCTGCAACTCAATTGGGGCCATTCTATAAGGTGTCTTTGAAATTGGCAAAGCACCTGGTACGAGTTCTATTGAAAACTCAACTTCACAATTTGGTGGAAGACCCTGTAATTCCTCAGGAAAGACATCATCAAACTCCCGTACTATGGGCATATTCTTAATTGTGAGTTTCTCACCAACCATTTGATATAAATAACCTTCATTTAGTGGAATCAAGACCCATAAGATGGAAGAAATTTCCACTGGAAGGTTATATTCATCCTTGCATCGATAGACGATCGAAGATTGATCTGGAATATGAAATGTGACTTCCCTTCATTGGCAATTGATATGAGCTACGTATAAAGAAAGCCAATCCATGCCAAGAATCACATCAAATTCCACTATAGGAAGGATCACAAGATTTGCAGGAAGCACTTTCCCATAAACATCGATCGGAGAAGAATTATAAACTTTTGATGCGATTGATGTGCCATTAGGTGTTGTCACAGCTAACTCAACATCTAATTGTTGAGGTAATACGGTGATACCCTTAGAAAAGTCTTCAGAAATAAAAGAGTGGGTGGATCCAGAATCAAATAAAACATTTGCTACTTTAGAGTGGATGGTAAGTGTACCTTTCACCACTTCGTTATCGTACTCCACATCGCTGATAGAAATTGCATGTGACTTTCCTTTGTCTTTAGCCTTAAGATTTTGTTGACGTCGACCATCATCATCAACCCTTGGATTTGGGCATTGATTGGCATAATGCCCCATCTCCTTGCACTTGAAACATTGAGGTGTAGAAAGATCATTCTGTGTATCCCTTCCTTTGTTTGCATCATTAGACATCTTCTTCCCACTATCGCGACATTCAAATGCCCGATGACCTTCCTTTCCACACTTAAAACATTTACTTGTCCCTTTAAGACAACTCCCTCCATGTTTCTTTCCACACTTTGAGCATAAGGGAAATCTCATCTTCTTTTCAGTGTGCTCTTTAGATTTTCCTTTGAATTCCATCTTCCTCTTCTTATCAAATCCATGTGACTGATGGGTTACTCCAATCTCCATCTCAACTTTGAGAGCACATCGAACGATTTCCTCGTAGCTATTGAAGTCCCTTATGGCTAACGCCCTTCGAAGACTTGGTTTTAAGCCACTAAAGAATCGATCGATCTTACTCTCAGGTTGGATAATAATACCAGAAGCGTACCTTGCAAGTCTTGTAAAATTTGCTTCATAGGTACCAACAGATTCATCATCCCTTTGCTTCAGTTCAAGAAACTCTTTCTCCATATTTGTTCGGAGAATACGAGGGAAGTACTTATTGAAAAATAAGTTCTTGAACTCGTCCCATTCCATAGACTCAACTTCATCCCTTTGCCTCGTATTCTTAATAAGATTCCACCATTGATCAGCATCTCCTTCCAAACGATACACTGCTAGGATGACTTTATCATGTTCAGAACATTGAAGAACTGAAAATATCTTTTCAGTAGTACTAATCCATTGTTCAGCAACTAATGGATCAGTAGACCCACTGAAAGAAGGTGGACGCTGCCTCATGAAGGATTCAACAGAATGTTGCTCCTTCCTTTTCTCGTTTGGAAGTCCTGCATGATTCATAGCTTGAGAAAGTTGTGTGAGCATGGCTACAAGATTTTTCATTCCAGCTCCCATATCGTTTGGTTGCTCAGGGGGACAATCATTTCATTGCCCATTGCATTCCGCATTAGCACGGTTCCTTCGAGTTCCATCCATTGACTAAAACCAAAAAGAATAGTGTGAGCAACACTAATTATAATAGGAAAACCACATAATTCAAGAATAAAATTTCACACCAAGGTCTTATCCTAGGGTATTCATGGCCATTTCTAAAACACTAAGATTGTGTTCTATGCTTAGACTTATCCTTAGGGTTCTTACTAAGGCTTTCACATCCTAGTTTACAAAGGTTGACTATACCTTTCCTCTGATACCAACTATAACGACCCATAATTTACATACATTGTTAATACTTCAAAATTTAAGCACACTTATTACAACATATGAAAAAACCACAAAGGACTGTATAGGTATAGTGTCTTTAGAAATTGGGAAACATAAACAACTGGTTCATAAATCTTCTACAGTGTCTCCCATTTATTTCATCATATCTAGGGTCCCTTTTAGCATATTCTACTTAATATCTATCTTCCTGACCTGGGGAGAAGAAAACATGAAAGGGTGAGCTCAAATGCTCAGCAAGGGCAAATAAAGGAAATAAAAATCATATCATATCTTTTTTGAAAATCATAACCTGCAGAAGAGATCATAAAATCTTAACATGGAATAAATCATAGAAGTGAAAATGAGATCCCCATAATCATAACATGAAACATGAAACTTTGTGGCATGCACACATAATCATGGAAAATCATTTCTTGTTAGTCATGACTCATTTTCCAAGACTATCTTAGTGGACAAAGTCCCTTTCTGAACCGAGTCACCCTCGTTCCAGTCCTGTTTCACTGAACCGGTATAACCTACCGTTCCAGCCATGTCTATCTCATGAGATATAAAATCTTTACCCAATGCATTGGAGGGAGATATAGGTCCCACCCATCTTATAATGAATCCTTTCTTATGTGTGCCACATAATCATAAATCATACATCATCGCATAACACATGTAACAAAAATGGGATTCTTGAAACATCATGAAATCATAAAACAAATCATATAAGGTAAATGACTTCATAAAAATAATTCCCTCACAACATAATCAATTCAATGTAATAATTGGGATAAAAACAGAACCCTATATTATCTTAGATGGAAAATAATATTGATAAAACATTTGAACTCCATTCTTGGGGAAAATATCCCTTATACTTCAAAAACACTTTTCTTTTCTTGACATGTCATACAATTATAAACTAAACGAAGTTGATTAATAATAAACTTGAAAACTTATAAAGGAAGCTTCTTGGAAAAAAATGTTTTAAAAATCCATTCATGCCGTATAAGTTAAAAAAACATTCTTCTCGTACTTTTGTCGAAAAAGTCAAAAAGTACCTGGTAGGAAAACGACAAAAGAATCCTTTCATATCTTTTACAAAAAACTCACCGAAGGGTAAAAATGGATTTAAACAATTGTAGGTGGATGGAAATAATATTACATATTTATGAAACATGGATGTGGATGATAAAATACACCCCAGTAAATACTTACGAATAAACAATCTCGGATAAAAATGAGATTGTGATATTTCCCTTACCTTAGGTCCGATTTGCTTTGTATGTGTCTGAAGCTCCTGTATAATGGTTTAAATAATGTTATTGACTTATTCCAGAATCATACATATTTATATGATATCATATATGGTCCACTTATGACTTTATACTACCCGTTCTTTTGTAAATTCATGTTAAAGTAGCGTTTTGGGTTAAATCGTCTCATTTGTCGTTCGTGTTTTTAACTTGTAATTATTCATATGATTACTTAGATCATGATTACTTAATTCCAGAATATAAAACATGATTTATATATATATATTCATAATATACATATATAATAAATCAGTAAATGGAAAGAAATACACCATTCATGGAGACGGTAGTCCGTACGTACGCATGAACGCTGTTTTTGTTTCCTTATTGAATTGAATGGAATTAAGTAGATGACATACATATAAATTTACATAAATCCAGTATCATTATTATGTCATATATTTAATTAGTACTTATTATATATACTTTATAATCATTCATGAATGGTTAATCATTGAGAATGAATCTCATCGCGTCGTGGAGACGGTAGTCCGTACGTACGCACGAGCGATGATATCATTTCCATAATTATTGAATTGAATTGGAGTGGATGATACAATATATCAGAATCATTATGATGTTATAATAACTATGTATATTTATTCTTTACACCATAATACCCATCCATGTAAGGTGTTGGTGGAAAAACAGATTACACCACGGCGTGGAGACGGTATTCCGTACGTACGCACGCGTGGTGATTTCGTTTTCCGTAGGATGGATAGATGGTGAATTAGGATTGTTTCATACTTATAATAACATATCAGTATATGAGTGATACTGATGTTATTACTTCATAATGAAACAACCTAAGAAGAAGAAGTGGAAGAAGAAATAAAGGTGAAAGAATTGGTAACGAAAATTACCTCTTCTTTGAAGCGCCTTTTTGAGACCTCCTCTTAGGGCACTAAAATTGGTCTTTGAGGAAGACCAGAACCACTAGGATTATTCTAGGGAAGTGGAGAAGGGATTTTGGCAGGGGTTGGCCGAGCATGAGTGCTCAAATTGGTGTGAGGAGGAGGGGGAGGAGGTGTCCTTTTATAAGGGAGGAGAGGGGCACCTTAGGAATATCTCAAAATATTATTTTATATTAAAGTCAAAATCGGTTTATAATGGTTCCAAAGGGTATTATTTCTAAGGTAAAGTGGGGATGGGTCGAAATCCTATCAACCAATAGGATTTAGACAATTTTAGGTTATTACTTTAACATTATCAATTAGATTTAACTCTAAGTTAAATAATTTAACTTTTACCGTGTCTTTTTGTTTTCTTACACTATATGGTTAATACACTTACTATAACATGACAAACAAACCCCAAGTTGTTTATTATTAATATATATATCCTTATCTAAGTCATTTGGCCGAACCTTAGATTTTTAGGAATAAAATAACAATTAATAATATAATATTTGATTTAAAAACTATTTTGTGTCAATTTTGACACTATTTGATATATGATTTTTGTGAAAGTCATAACAGAATTATATGTTCGAACCGAGTTGATTAAATAAACACTAATATATCATAGTAACCTATAAAATTAATGGAATTCATAAAAAGTATCAAATTATATTTATTTGGGTATTTATAACATCAATTATGTCAATATTTTATTAATAAGATAATTACTGCATCATCGTTGTGTCATAAATAAATTAAATTATTTAATGTATAAAAATTAAAAATAAAATACCATTATGTAGGAAATCTTTTTAACTTTCTAATTAATATTTATATCCGAATTTATCTTATGTATAACTTCATATTAAAAATGTTTTAGTAAATAAACTTTGATTTTAACTCTTTTAACCCTTCTTTAAATAAATTAATAATAAATGTCCTAATCTAATCCAAGTGGGCCTAAATGGTCATATTTTATTCCTAAGTTTGTTTTTGGTCGAATTACACTTATCCAATAGAATTAGGACATGTGTTAGGGTAATAATAATATCATCTTTACCCTTAATTACCCTATTTACATTTAACCGTGGTAAAAAAAAGTAAAAAGTTACTATTCACCAAAAATTATTTTCATCTCATTGAACCACATTTTAGTCCTTGATATTAACCGTGTCTCTCAGATTTTCGAAATTCCACTCACAGAAGCAGTAAAATTAATTTTTATGAACAATTCAGTTTTTTTTAACTACCACTTAGTGGTTTCACTATTCATCGAAAATTGAAAGTTTTCAGAAAAATACCAAAAATTAGGCCTAAGCTATATTTGATATTATGAACTCAAAAATGATGTCTATTTTACCAAATTCAAAACATATCAGTTTCATTAACTAATTTAAAAATTAATTCTCGTCGTTAAAACAAATAGCGTGTTTTTAAGAGATAATAACTATCAAAAGATTGACACTAGTTTATAACTGGTTTAAATGTGAAATTACATCCAATGACCAACATTGTATTAAATTGTAAAAATATATTCTAATTATACTTTAAAACCACTCAAATTAATAATTTATCACTATTAATTATTTCGATTGAAAAAGTTTTTTTTTAATTAAAATTTAGTAATTTTCACTATTCATCAAAATATGAAAGTTATCCGAAAATCACCAAAATTTCACCCTAAGCTAATTTCGATATTACGAATCCAAAAATGAATTCCATTTTGAAAAATGAAATTTACAAAATTTCAAAAAGTGGTTATTACTATTCATAACGACTAGTTTTGATAATATTTTAATAGCATATCGTTGTTTAGTGAAACTCGGTATTGCGTATTACACACGCTATCGAGGAAGGTCGCGATTGCGTGTAATTCAAGCCAGGTCAGAGATGTGTGTTGTGAAAGCTCCTTTTGGTGTAGCGTATAACACAAGACATTAATGAAATTAAAAAGAATATTTTTCATAAAATCTCGGGGTGTTACATTTACTTGTAAAGGAAGCTTCTTGGAAAAAAATGTTTTAAAAATCCATTCATGCCGTATAAGTTAAAATAAAACATTCTTCTCGTACTTTTGTCGGAAAAGTCAAAAAGTACCTCGTACGAAAAATGACAAAAGATTCATTTCATACATATTACTAAAAACTCACCGAAGGGTAAAAATGGATTTAAACAATTGTAGGTGGATGGAAATAATATTACATATTGATGAAACATGGATGTGGATGATAAAATACACCCCAGTAAATATTTACGAATAAACAATCTCGGATAAAAGTGAGATTGTGATATTTCCCTTACCTTAGGTCCGATTTGCTTTTTATGTGTCCGAATCTCCTGTATAATGGTTTAAATAATGTTATTGACTTATTCCAGAATCATAAATATTGATATGATATCATATATGGTCATATTCTTAACTTCTTGTTAGTAATATTTCATTGTTAAGTGTTACTCGGGTCTTTATTGCCTTTTGTTCTTATGCGTGTTTTGCCGAATAAATTCTTATTCTTATTTTAAGGATATAGATACCTTATATCCAGAATGGTATTAGTGTAACATATATCATATTTATTCATTCAATTCATTTATATAATTACTATGTAATGATGATCATGTAGAACGAGTCGCATCGCATCGTGGAGACGGTATTCCGTACGTACGCACGAGTGATGATATCGTTACTATGATCATGGAATTGTATTGGAGTATATGTATATTATTTCAGTATCAATATTACTTTATAATAATCATAAATAGTTACTCATTACACCATTATACCCATCCTTGTAAGGTGATGGTGGAAAATAGATTACACAACGGCGTGGAGACGGTATTCCGTACGTACGCACGCGCGGTGATTTCATTTTTCCGTAGGATGGATAGAAGGTGAATTAGGGTTGTTTAATATTTATAATAACATATCAGTATGAAATTAATACTGATGTTATTACTTTATCATTAAACAACTAAAGAAGAAGAAGATGAAGAAGAAAGAAATTGAAAAGATCGGTAATGGATATTACCTCTTCTTTGGAACGCTTCTTTGAATCCTCCACTTAGGGAACTAAGATTGGTCTTTTAAGAAGACCAGGACCTCTAGGATTATTCTAGGGAAGTGGAGAGGAGAAAATGGCAGGGGTTGGCCGAGCTTGAGTGCTCAAATTGGTGTGAGGAGGAGGGGGAGGAGGTGCCCTTTTATAAGGGAGGAGAGGGGCACCTTAGGAATATCTCAAAATATTATTTTATATTAAAGTCAAAATCGGTTTATAATGGTTCCAAAGGGTCTTATTTCGAAGTTAAAGTGGGTATGGGTCGAAATCCTATCAACCAATAGGATTTAGACAAGTTTAGGGTATTATTTTAACCTTATCAATTAGATTTAACTCTAAGTTAAATAATTTAACTTTTACCGTGTATTTTTGTTTTCTTACACTATATGGTTAATACACTTACTATAACATGCCAAACGAACCCCAAATTGTTTATTATTAATATATATATCCTTATCTAAGTCATTTGGCCGAACCTTAGATTTTTAGGAATAAAATAACAATTAGTAATATAATATTTGATTTAAAAACTATTTTGTGTCAATTTTGACACTATTTGATATATGATTTTTGTGAAAGTCATAACAGAATTATATGTTCGAACCAAATTGATTAAATCAACACTAATATATCATAGTAGCCTAGAAAATTAGTGGAATTCATAAAAAGTTTCAAATTACATTTATTTTGGTGTTTATAACATCAATTATGTCAATATTTCATTAATAAGATAATTACTGCATCGTCATTGTGTCATAAATAAATTAAATTATTTAATGTCTAAAAATTATAAATAAAATATCATTATGTAGGAAATATTTTTATCTTTCTAATGAATATTTATAGTCTAATTTATCTTATGTATAACCCCATATTAAAAATGTTTTAGTTATTAAACTTTGATTTTAACTATTTTAACTATTCATTAAATAAAATAATATTAAATGTCATAATCTAATCCAAGTGGACCTAAATGGTCATATTATATTCATAAGGTTGTTTTTGGTCGAATTACACTTATCCAATAGAATTAGGACATGTGTTAGGGTAATAGTAATATCATATTTACCCTTAGTTACCCTATTTACTATTAACCGTGGTAAAAAAAAGTAAAAAGTTACTATTCACCAAACATTATTTTCATCTCATTGAACCACATTTTAGTCCTTGATATTAACCGTGTCTGTCGGATTTTCGAAATTCCATTCACAGAAGCGGTAAAATTAAGTTTTATGCAAAATTCAGTTTTTAACCTACCACTTAGTGGTTTCACTATTCATCAAAAATTGAAAGTTTTCAGAAAAATACCAAAATTTCACCCTAGGCTAATTTCGGTATTCCGAATCCAAAAATGAAGTCCATTTTGAAAGATAAAATTTATAAAATTTCAAAAAGTGGTTATTACTATTCATAACGGCTAGTTTTAATAATATTTTAATAGCATATCGTTGTTTAGTGAAACTCGGTGTTGCGTACGACGCAAGCTATCGAGGAAGGTCGTGATTGCGTGTAAAGTAAGCCAAGCAAGTGTGTAGTGAAAGATTCCTTTGATGATATAAAAACAAAATATTACTCATAAAAATCTCGGGTGTTACATTTGACACCTACGGTCATCCGCGTGCAGGTTTCTACACCTGTCGTCAGGGGTGCATTTTTTTCCGTGCCTATGTCGGTGGTGCATAAGCTTCCACTCATGCATGGAAAACATCCTTGAATCTCATGGTTTTCTACATTTGGAAGAAGTTTTTTCATGCACATCTTGGATTTTTTCACCCAGACATTCCGGTCCTCCCGGAATTGATTGTCGGGTCGAAATATGCCTTCACTTTATTTGAAAATACCCTTGTTAGGCCTTGTGCGTTTTTCGGAATCTACAATTTATTATTGTTGTTTTTCTAAAAAGTAACTTCCAAATTTCCTTCATTATTTTTATCAGGACCAAAGGGTAGAATCCCTCTAGTGGTGATCCACACATGCTTCAATGGTATATGAAACAACACCACTCATTCTCTGGGTGTTAGAGCGGAGAATCTAAGGTCTTGTGTTGTTTTTTCTTGATCATTTTCCCTTCGGTTGTGAAGAAATTATCTCTTGGGTTTCTCGTTATTGAGAGGGAGAGAGAAGGAGGAATTGAGATATAATTAATTGTGCAGAACAATTCTCTATTCCCAAACTTAGAATTTGTTTTGAATGAAGGGCATAACAGATGTAGCCATCTATTTAGAGGGATGGTATTTTTGTCACAAAATTTAACTGCATAAAATACATTAAATATAATTATAAACATTAAGGAAATATCATTCCACATAATAATAATAGTACTATTATTTTGTGGAACACTAAATTTTGAAAAATGGATATATAATATTTACTGACTCATAAATAATTATTTTATCACTGGACACAGTCTTGGATTGTTCGAACTCCTCTTGTATTTATTGAATACTCACAAAAGTATTTTAGCCTCTTAAATAAATATTTTATTCACAAACTATTAAAAAATTATTTGTTAAATATTCAATAAAATAAAAAATATATTTTATTCACAATCTAGTGACTAAATATTAATTTAATTTATACATTTAGTATAACAAAAATAAAATTATTCATCTGTCTTGAGAATAATATTTATTTCATTAATTAAATTCAATTAGAATTTAATCGAGACCCCCAGGAACACTTAGTGTGTGACCCTCTAGGATTTTTTCTCATTGGAATTAAGCAGGCTTGCATGAAGTCCAAGATTGTTGTCTAACAATGGGTCAAGGAACCCAAGAGATAAAACATAATTCACAATGATGACAACAACATACAAACACTCACAGCGTAACAAAATCACTTTGTCACGTAACCTCATCAAGAAGGTTTCATAATAATGTCATCAACCTATATGCTTTATACATCATTCTTTGACAATCTGAAGTAAACTCATTAATACAACATGGACATGGAATTTTGGGCAATGGTAATATTTTAATCAAAGTGCCATGATATCAAAATCCATAAATATGGAAGGGACAAATCCTTTCTTGACATATCCATCAACAACATGTCATTCAGGATGCACCCAATGTACCCTATATCCCGGCAACATATGGCGTAATGGTTTTCATCAACACATCTAAGCACACGAGTCGTGACATGATTTAATTATAATATTAAATTCTAAGGACCATTACACACACTCCTATATAGGAATATCTAATGAAACCAAAACATGATAAATTCCTACTGGTAGGTCTCTTCTCATAATCTCCCATCTTGTAGATTACCAAGTGTGAACTTCACGTGAAGAAGTCACATCTTATTACGAGTACTCACACTTGATATTCTATATACTATGTGTCCCATCATAGTATGTTATCCAACCACAATAACTATATTAAGAATATTTTCATAGCACTTCATGGTTCTCATAATAGCGGGGAACTACTATGACCTTATCAATGTGACAAATAATCTAGGTCATTATTACTTTATAGTCATGCAGAACATTGAAAAGTATGTAATAATATGTTTAATTTAATATTTAATACATCAAATATTCATGTAATCAAAGTATAAATAGTTGGTTCTAGGACACCATCTCTAAAAATCGTCACACAAGATGTGTCAATTTACAGACATTGTGAGCGATGAACATTCATTTACCTTTAATTCCCTCTAGGATTTTAATAAAACAATTAAATAGTTGAAAATAATTTTTAAATTTTATTTTATAAAACTTTTTATGTTTTTGAAGTAAAATTTATACATAATATTAAATTATAAAACAAAATGAATTCGTTCTGATCGAAAAAAAACCAAAATTAACCTAAAATGATCATCATTAACTTCTATCTAATGATTCATCCTCATACTATATAACAAATTTAATTATAAGATAATTAATAATTCTGTAAGCTTATTAATAAAATATAATAATAATTCTAGATATTTATTTACATTTTACATGAACTTCTATTATTGTATATAAGAAAACCAATAATTAAAACCATGTAAACGAATGCTTCTAAACAATGAAATTAAAATATATAACTCATATAAAAGGTCATAAATGAATATAATAAAACCATAATGAATCAACTTCATGTAAAAAAGGTTCATTAATTTTTAATTAATTAATCTAATGTCATTATACAAGAAACTAAAGTGAATAACTCATTCAGACATAAGGTAAGGGGAATTATTGAACCCAACTATCTTTCTTTGGGTTTTCCCTTTTTCCCCCCATTTTCAGTATAGATATTCCTTAAATATAATTTATTCATTGTTATATTACCCTTTTGGGATATACATGTTTTCTACATTAGTTTATGACGAAAATAATGTTTTCCCAAAAGAACTATTCATTCAAAAAAATACACATTTTACTTCTTGATATTGTTTATGCTTCACTCAATGTTGATGATTATTATATCAAGTATGTTATTACCTCTTTAATTTGAGAACCAAATGTTTATGAATGTATTATTTATTAAATTAAACCCATTCCTTTACATGGGTTATATTATGTTAAAGATAGATATATGTTCTATGAGGCATGCATGATAAAGTAAATGTTATGGTGTGACGGGTGTTCTCAGAATTATATAAAGAAATGTAAATGTTATGATGTGACAGGTACGCCCAAAATTATATAGTGATCCAATGCATTGGGTAATATGATGTATCTCATGATAAAAGTCAAATATGTGTGAACATGATGTTATCTTCTTTCAAAATTATGTTTTGTAGCTGACAACTAAGAAATGATGTTTCATTTTCAAGCACTACCACATTTCATTCTTTTTCTTAATGATTCCTATCATGACTATGACCCTATTACTATGTTGTGATGATATTGATTATGCTCACCCCATGTTATATATATTCATGTTTTTAAGTATTCTATTTCTGGGCTATTAGCTCACCCCTTTCTTTATTTATATCCTCAAGTGATTAGATGTACTAAATAGAACACGAGGGCCAATATGATTCTTGAAAAAAAATAATTAGATAAATGTTTGTGTTTCATTTTTTAAATGTTGTGTTTGGTCCTAATTTTCCCAAGAAACTCAAACTTTGTATCTTGTCCATGTAATTATCTTATGTTTTTTTCATTAAAATTATGTAAAATTAATGTATGAAAAATCAGGTTCGTTATAGTTGGTATCAGAACACGGTTTAGTTAATTTGGGAATTAGGATTATAGATCCTTAGTGAAATCCCGTAGTATGATACTAAGTATAAGTAAGTATCGAAGTAGATTTGTTTTATAAAATGGTAAACATAGGGGTCCAACAATATATGTCTTTTGACTTAATTTCACAAAGAAATAAATTATTCAGGACTTGTTGACTAATGTTTTTTTCTATCCTTTTCTATTTTAGAAAATAGTGGGAACTAGGAGAAACAAGGCCAACAACCCATGCAATGGACAATGCAGTGATTTCCTGAATGATATCCCAAATGCCTTAGGAAGTGGAGTTTGAAATTTCATGGAGATGCTTATCCAGTTGTCTCGGGTTTTGAAAAATGACCTAAATAATGTGTAACTTCCACCTTCACCTAAGAGGGATAAACTGTCTATTGAGTGTTTTATGCCGAAATGTCCACTAATGTTTAGTGAATATTCTTATAAACTAGTCACAGAATAGTGTTTTAACTCAATAAAGAAGATATTTTATATGATTCACTATTCTGTGATGGAGAAGGTGACTCTAGCTGTTTACCATTTAGATGGATAGGTCAATCAATAGTGCATTTTTATTAAAAACACTCAGCGAAAGGATAAAATTGAAGAGATGGAATGAGATTAATTTAAAATAATGTTTCTTAACAGGTATTTATCTTGAATATTCAATCAAATACGGAGAGATAATTCATAGAGCTGAAGCAAAAGGATGTAAAATCTCTCACAGTTTATGAAGAAAATTTCAAAAGGCTTTCAAGGTACGATTTGAGTTTTATTATCAACAATGATAGAAAAATTGATAGATTATTTAGTGGATTAAAAAAACACCTTTTAAAGGCTCTTGAAATTAGATAATTTGGTAGTTATGAAGAAGTTGGTCGATGTGATATCAATGTGGAGATAGAGATTGGAGAATTCTCCCATGGATATGGTGATAAGAAATAAAATATGGGGCTTCAATCTGGAGGATATAATGAGAGAGGTGGAAAAACATTCAACCACCCACATGTCAAAAATGTGGGAAGTATAATCATAGGAACTACCTCAAAGGGATCAAGAAATACTTCAAATGTGGGAGATAGTGAAACCAAGATCATGAATGTCAAAAGGACATGAGGATGAAATACAATGTGGTGGAGGAAAGGAGAGAACCACCCATAGTCCAATGCTACAACTGTAGGGAGAAAGGTTATTATTCAACCCAGTGCCCTAAACCTTGAGTCCTCGATGGTAATCAGAATCAACATCCACCAAATCCAAAGGATCAAATAATGTATTACTATATCACTACTGTAGTGGGTGACCTGCAAGGATGACCTCCCTTGGTATAAAATCACTAACAATGGATATCCTACTAGAGAAAATAGACATATGGATGTTTATGTCTTGAACCCCAGGACCAGAACCATTTCGAGAAGTGACCCGGTTGTGGAAGATTCTTCGGCCCATTACGCAAGTACTTTCTGACAAAGTATCACTGATTAGACTAAAGGATGGATTCAGAATTGGTACTTGAGATCTGGAGGAAAATTCATGAGTGAGTGGGCTCAGGCGTATTAGGAACACCAAACATTTGATCTGTTTTGGGATGAGCTACAGTATATTGGGTAGTTCGAGTCCGTGTGGATGTCACAGTTCCATTTCTACCGCAAGCATGAACATGGGATAGAGTTGTTTACCCGGTGTTCCCCTGATACCAACACCTTCCATATCCACTATGGGGAGGTTGGTATCATCCTTTGGGATGTTAATTGCATCGGGGGAATCCCTTTGGATGGGCCCTAGTATGATGAATTCCTTCCGACGGGGAACATCTGGGGAGACAGATCACGGACACCCGTATTGACATGGCATCTATTAGAACTGTCCATGGAGAGGTTGATGGTTTAGAATTTTCTAAAGGACATCGCATACTCGAATTATTTCAGTCTGTTTCTACAGAAAGACCTAAACTTAAAGATGTCAGGGCAAGGAATATGGTGTCTAACCACGGAACAGAGGAGCAAAATTGTCTCATACTAGAGGATCTTAGAGGTGGGGGAATATCATTCTTAGGGATTCAATGGGAATGAAAACTGGTATCTGAATGTCCGATATGCCGGATTTTTGGCCATCTTCCTAAGTGGGTGGCTCATGCCAGTGAGGGACATGTGGATGGGAGTTTGTCCAACAACATTGGTGATGGATGGCATCATGGATGCTAATTAGATGTTCAATTTGGGAGTCCCCATGTTGGACCGTTTGTATGCAATTCTGGGATGCATTTCGAGAGGGGGTTCCCTGAGGAGGATATGCGTCCATTTCCCGATCCTTTATGGATGGATCGTAGCTCATTGGGGTAGGTATAACTTTCCAAACGTCATTCATCCTCTGGGTAACAGTCTGAGGCCCTCCTTATTGAATATTTTCGGGGTTATGCCGCATACGATCAATGAATATGGGGTAATACCAGTATCAGAAATCATGAAAATTTTACCTTTATTCCATTCCTTACCCCGGATTGTCAAATAATATACAATGGGAAAGGCTCACTAGAGCAAAGGGAATACTTTTAGAACATAAAAGGTGGGGTGCTTGTGGCCCGGGTTGACGGGAAGATATTTTTTGAACCCTATATTCCATCATGATTTTCCAAGCAATTCTAATTCCTCTATAGGATGTCGAAGAAAGTGTATACAAAGGTTCTGGAGGAGAGGAATCCCTGTGTTCTTCACCAAATGGGGTTGATGTTTACAGCTTTTGGATCTGGCAAATTCATTACTCTTCCCCCCACCAGAGTGGATGACAGCCTTTCAATAAAATATGCCAAACATTGGGTTGTGGCATACCCTAAAGGGATTCTATGGAAGAGAGTCTGATAGCTCAAAGTGGAAAGTGTAGAACCTTGGCAGTGAGGGAGCACTCAACGAGTCTTTGGGGAGGAAAGGTATGGGGCAAGTCGGTAAACTGGGCCAGGGCGCGCTGGGGCTACAGCAGTGGGAACGTCCCATGGTGTGGCTATGCCTTCGACATCTGGGGGAGGAGGGGCTCATGAACAGCCTCACAGAGCAATCATGGAGCTTCCTTGGAAGTAGATAATGTACCTACTTCAAACTTCTGATGACGCAGTCTACCCTACATTGTGGTCGGCCTGGTTGACCCTGTGGTAGTCAATGGGTACTGAATCCCTCTAGAAAAATATAGTACAAGATGGAATCTAGCTTCCAGAGGTTGCACTCATTCGGATTGAGTAAAATGTGAACTTCCATCGTGGGAACACATACCTAATGGCCATGGACGCGTATGCATTCCAGTGGGGTCGGCGTGAGGAACCACCCCTCTTGGTGAAGGTAATGGTTGGCCAGGAGCATGATCCAGAAAATATGTTCTCCGTGGATGATGACAGCGACAAGGATCCGGAGGGCAACGAGATGTAAGATGAGGTAGAAGGAGAGAGTGAAGGAGAGGGTGAAGGGGAGATTTTCTTTTGTTCCCTCAAAGTTGAAATGGATCTGGAGACTC
>CAUJRU010001094.1:0-209936 GCA_963277665.1 Viscum album | reverse complement strand
AATGTTCCTTGTTATTGCAGGCTATTATAGAAAGTTCATGGTTAATTTGTCTCAGGTTGTGACTCTTATGATAGTATTTACCAGGAAGTATCAGGTGTTTGGGTGGACTAATAATTGTCAGGTAGCTTTCAAGTATCTGAAAGAGAATTTTTTCAGTTCTTTAGTTCATTGTCTTCTAGTAGAAGGAGTTTAGTTTGAGGTTTTATGTAATGATTTATGTCTGGGGTTAGGTTGTCTTCTGATGTAGCAGAGATCAATTGTTTTGTATGGGTCTTAGTAGTTGTGTCCCCCAAATGTAAATATGCCACCCATGATCTTGATTTGGCAGAAATGGTGTTTTCTCTGAATTTTTGGAGACATTACCTCATCAGATAGTGCTTTCTGGTCTTCACTAATCATAAAATCATAATGTATGTTTTCTCATAGAGAGTGATGGAATAAATTTAAGCATTTCATCTAGATATGGAAGAATTTGGGGATAGAGGTTGTGTTTTTTAGATGATAGTAAAGTCATCTCTTGTGCAATAGGTAGAATATTCCTAGTTGTAGGATGTTGAGGTAGAGTTCTGGAGAGATTGAGTTATTTGTAGTGAGGCCCTAGAGGTTGGTCTAAGGATGAATAACACCGAGTGTTGTTTCAGGGAAGTCTTTTCATTCCTTTGGTGTCTCATGATATGGTTCTCACAGAGTCCCATAGTTCACCCTTAGCGGTACACCCTTGCGTGATGAAGAAGTACTATGCTTTGAGAAGTCAATTTTGGTGGCTTGGGTTGAAGCATGTAGTTGCAGAGTTTGCGTCTCGATGCTTGGTCTGCTAGATGGTGAAGGCCAAGTACCATGTTCCTGGTGGTTTTCTCCAGCCATTATATGTTCCTTAGTGGAAGTGGGAGGACATATCGATGGACTTTGTTACTGGTTTACCTTGAGAATAGTGAGGCTATGTCACTATATGGGTTGTAGTGGATTGTTTAATGAAATCTGACCAATTTATAGCAATCAAGGAGTTAAGATCAGGGGATGTTTGGTCGAGGTAGTATCTAGAAGAGGTGGCGAGACTCCAAAGAGTCCATAGGATGATCATTTTTGATCGAGATACCTTTTTTACCTTCAGGGTGTGGAGAGGTCTCCAGCATGATTTTGGTTTTATAATATTCCTTAGAACTTATTTTCATCCATAGACGGATGGTCAGATGGAGTGGAGCATCCAGACTCTTGAATACATGTTGCACACTTGTGTCCTGTATTTTAGAGGATCATGAATGAGGCACCGACCCTCGGTAGAGTCCACCCACAACAACAGTTTCCACTCCACCCTTAGTATGGAACGATTTGAATCCTTTTATGCTCTACCTTTCCATTCATCAATGTTCTGGATTGGGGTGAGAGATTTAGAAATTCTTGGGGAATAATTGGTATAGAATACGACCGAGATAGTCCAGGTGATTCGAGAGAGGATGAAGGAAACACAAGATCATTAGAATTCCTATGCTGATTATAGGAGGAGGCCTTTGGAGTTTGACATTGGGAATCACATGTTTATGAAGGTGACTCCCCAACATGGGCAGTGAAGGTTTGGTCGAGGGTGTAAGCTTTCTCCCTAGTTTGGGGTATTCTAGGAGGTCAAGGTGGCTTATTCCAACACCTTTCTAAAATTTTTATTTTTGATGGTAGCTCATCCAATAGTGGTGGTAGCTCATCCAACGATGGTGGTATCTTATACAAAAGTGGTAGTGAATCATCCAAAAATGGTGATGACTCATCCAATGACAATGGTAACTCATCCAACGGTAGCAGTGGCTCATCCAATGGTGGTGGTAGCTCATCCAACGGTGGTGGTGACTCATCCAACGGTGGTCGTAGCTCATCCAAGGTGGCAGTGACTCATCCAACGGTGGTAGTGACTCATCCAACAGTGGTAGTAGCTCATCCAATGGTGGTGGTGACTCATCCAATGGTGGTGATAACTCATCCAACGGTGGTGGTGACTCATCCAACGGTGGCAGTGACTCACCCAACGGTGGTGGTAGCGCATCCAATGTTGGTGGTAGCTCATGTAATGATGACTATAGATCATTCTAACGGTGGCGGAAACTCATCCAATGGCGATGGTAGATCATCCCAACAGTAATGGTGGCTCGTCCAATGGTGGTGGTAGCCCTTTCCAATATTGGTAGTGACTCATGAATAATGTTTCTAGCTTCCTACAGTTTCACTCCTTTGACATTTTCTTTGATGAAAAACACGTTCGAAGCCTTGTTTTAAGGAATTTAAGTCCAATTCAAAGCCCATAACACCTATCTTAATTTTCATAAGGTTCCTAGTGTTTTTACTTGGTCAAAACACATGATATTTGAAATATATGATCTTAACAAAAAATACATCTTATCTAAATCGATGATTTGTTTAGATCCTCCCAAAGGATGACCCTTGTTATTCCTTCTCATTTTTCCACTGGAATAGAACATCCAAAGTTATTACTCCCATAAGAGATGTGAATTTGGGCTGTAGACCTTGGATCATGTTTCCCTTGGAGTTTTCTACTGCATGCGCACCCCCTGTTTTGGTGCAAGAAGTAAGTGTCAATCCATATTTGATAAGGTATGTTCTACCTCTATTATTATGGGTTCTTCAATATGTTTCCTCCTATTTATCCTTGTCATGTGATGGTATTTGATATCCATATTTCTAATGATGATTTCTTGGCTATTGGTCGATGCCCGCGTCCTCAGGTGGATATAGTCTTACGAGAGAGTTGATTGTGATCGGTTGTGTTAGACTATTATAATGTAAAGAATGTAAAGAACCTTTTGAGGTAGGGGATTCATGGATTCTCTATTTATTTTCATTTAACTATAGAGTTAGCATGATTTATCCATTGGATCAAAATATAATTGACATAATAAATATTTAAACTAGATTAAAGAATTGGTATCGATCATATGTTGTTTCCTATCATTTTTATAGAAAGTGTGATATCTATGAATTTCTGTTTATCATGCTTTTATTAATTGAAATTGAAAAAAAAATCTAGAATTAATTGTAAATTAATTGGATAAAGATAAAGAGGCATGTTAATGAATCTGGTTGTTGTTATTATAAATCGATGATAATCAAATTGATGTAGTAAGCGTGTTTAATTGAATTTATTGATTAAACTAAACACTATTAATGCATATTGTTTAAAGGCATGTCAAATTATTTTTTTAATTAATCTGTGATAGTTTGAGATAGATAGTTTTTTAGGTTGCCTATAGTTGGAACTATGATAATGAATCGGTTAATTCAAGATGGAATAAGGAACTAGTTGTGTGATAAATTATAATGACTTGATTGTGTCTAAGTTACCCACTTTCTTGAAAGGCCGCGTGCCTTGTGATTTGGAACAATGAAATCTCATTGTGTGTGAAGGATAAATGTATTACTTTATGGCCAAGAGCCCAGTTGCCTTGTTGTTTCATGCTTCTTGTGATGTGATGTGATCCTAGATGGTTGTTGTGATATGTAGGGGTAGAGATGCCCAATGGTTGTGGCAGAAGTTTACACATAGAGTGGAAAGATTCATCGGTTTATGAATATGGCTGTTGGGGAGGACACTGAGGATGATGGAATAGGTTGATGCTGGGCTTACCCATAGTGGTGAAAGTTGAATGCTTATTAATCTATTATTGGATTATCTGCTTTACTCTCCCAACTACTTGAGGCAGATGGATTTTCTTACCCTCCTTCTGAAAGAGGTGAAGACTTGTGGGGTATGACACATGATTTTTGTGTTTAGATTATCAAGGATGGATGGGTCTATGCTCCTGTTATAGGTGGAAAAGACTCGACAAGTATTTCATTTACTCACCGTGTTGAGCCACTTGTGTTTGGTATCTCAGAATGTTTTCTTAGAATACATGGAATTATAGAAAGTGTTAATTATATTAATAAATGATTGAATAAATGATTTTAACTCATGGGGTTGGAGCTTGTTGGGATGTGATACTGAGATTGTGACTTTAAAGGAACTGTCGACTCAGTTTGGTTATGGATGGAGGGCGTGGAGTTCTGTTGTGATGGTAATGGAATGTAATGTGGAAATGATAATGGTTAATTAATGGTTAAGGAATTAATTAATGTAAAGTTAAATCATATTAAAAGGTATAAGATGATTTAATAAATCTCTTTAAATGATTGTGTGCTTATAGTATATATTGTCTTAGTAGTGGAAATCGAGAGTCTGAGAGACATTAGCTGCATTTGAGTCTAAGATTAGGTTTTTCCTATATCTTGGTTGTGAGCTATATTATATCCTATACATTTTGTGTTTCTATATGATACCCTCCCCTTTCAGATAAGGCGATTGACACCCCAAATATTCTGAAACCTAGGGGGGAGGGGTGTTTTCCCTAATATTTTGATGGGTGTATGGATGGATGACTACCCCCCTTGGTCCCGCTCTCTTCTCTTGGTACTTACTTGTGATAGTATATAGGGTGGTTAGTTTTCCCCATATATGTGTGTAGAGGACTGTAATGTATTATGGTTATTTCAGACACATATATTATGGATATAGTTTCCTATGGAATACTATATCCATATCATGTATAGGTTTTGATAAATTGAGGATCCTTACTCGGTGTATGGGATATAATGGATTGAGGTATAATACCCAATTTATGATACATGTTATGTGGGTTGTGGTGGATCCCAAAAAACTACTTGGTTACTTATGGTTGTGTGGATGGTGTGGTTATTTTACCAGGTGTCTATGCGAAAGCCTTTTTTTCATGAGGTGCATATTGTGGTGCTACACCCTGGTGTCTTTGAGCTAGCCTTTTTGGAGAGAGAGGCTTAAGACATGCAATGTTAGGGAAAAGTAGAAAACTAGTGGGGAAGTGGTAGTAGGGTACCCTTGATATTATTTATTATATAATATACTCTTGTATGTGATACTTGATGAAAGTTTCCATGGTAATGATGGGAACTTAGTATACCTATTTAGGTGAAGAGTAAGTTGTACTTGTTGTTCACTATGCTTTAGAATGCTTTATTTAATTTTTCACAAGAGGCTCTGAGGAGTATCCAACCGAGTATACTATTATACTCACCCAACGTTTAAATAAAATGTTTTTCTGATCACTTGGAGTAGGTTGTATACTAGGCTCCTTACTACTAGCTTGGGGTTTATAGGAGCTGTTCGGGCTTCATGGTTGCTGTTATTTTACTTTCTTTTGGTACTTGATGTTTTCCCTTTCAGTTGTAGTAGTTTTTTCATGACATTATATATGAGTACTTGGGTTTTATTCTATATTCCAGTTTGACTTGGATTTGGTTGGTGTCTTTCTTATCTCTCTCTTTCACATGTGTTGTATTATAGGGTAATGTCTCCTATATGCATGTTTATCATACCCTCGGTGCTAGTCGCCAACCCGGGGCCTACTGGAGGTGGTAATTAGGGGTCATTATCTATCTTCTCACATTTTCGGATCAGGAGGGGTACACTTTGTGGGGAGGGGGTCATGATAGAGAATCTCATGGAAATTCATAAAAAAGTTTAAGATAAAAGGATTGATTAATTAAAGATAATAATTAATCGATTTCAGCACAATTTATCTTAGATAATAATGATTAAAGAATTGAATGATAGTTTTATTAAATTCATAATTAATTTTATGCATGTGGATGATCATGAGCTAGAATTGACCTTTTTATGTGATTGGTTTCCTTTTAATTTATTATTTAATTAAATTATTGGCCGACATTCCTTCTCTCCTCATTAATATGTAGGGCCTATGTGCCCATGGTTTCTTTTATGTAAACCCCCTTTTACCCCTAACCTGTGTGTGAGTAAACACATATGTAATGGATGGACCCCCCAAGCCAGTGAAGGCAGTTCATGTTAGGATCCGAGGTGAAACCAATCCAAGGAGATATAAATGGGGACATTTGGAAAGCTATAAACATGAACCTAACTGGTTCAAGGTGTTTCTCCCCTAGGTCAGTGGTTTTTTTATCAAATGATAGATAAACTGATCATTAGAACAATCTCATGATTATACCCTTTACTTTATTTCTGTCAATTGTATGGTTATTTATTATGGATGTTTTGTTGTGATCGTATGATTAATGAATTAACAAGCATGCAAGATGGAACTAAAATAAAATGTCTCTTTGCGTAAATATTATCTAATACATGGTTAATCACTTATGTTTATCCCAATTAATATTAAGAATCATGTGAAAAGACAATAAATGGAAATTTATTCATAAAGGATAAAATCCCTCAATAAAATATTAAGTCAGCATAGCCTTCCATTACTTTGGTTAGAATCAAACCATAGTTTAAAGTGCTTGACCAGCTAAAGTTGGGGTGCTTTCAATTATCAGGGAATTCTAATATGAGGTTTTGGGTTGACTTGACTTAGTTTACATCAAGGATTGACTTCCAAAGTAGTACTTGGTTTAACTGAGAGGAAAAAGTTGAGGAAATAAAAAATTAAGGATTTCAAGATTGGGGAGTCCACTCAATGGATGAAACAGCTATAAGATAATGCAGTTGGAATTTGGAATGCCTTCTTAAAACCTTTCAAATTTATTAACCAGCCAAAGTTGGGGTAATGCAAATGGAAATATGGATACTTTCCACTTGAATGTCCAACAAATAGTATATTTCGAATCCAATGGTGAGTGCTATTGGGTTTCATTAAAATAGTGGGATACTGTTGAATATTTATTTATTTATTTGTGTTAATTTTATCAGATGAAGTACTAAAATTATGTTCATATTATTTATAGAAATGGTATTAAAAATGATATCAAACATATCATTGCAATCCATTCTTGAGAAGAAAAACCCTCTCACTGGAACCAATTTCCAGGAGTGGGCACCTTTGGGTCATCCTTCTCTATGAAAAGAAACTATATGCAATTGAAAAACCTTTACCAATTGTTCCTGGAAATGAGAAGATTTATGAGATCTCTCTATGTACGAGAAACATCTGAATGATGCTACAGATGTTCAGTGACTCATTATATCATCCATGATCAATGAGATCTTGAAGCAAGATGAGGAAATAGATTCTTATATCATGACATCTCATCTTCAGGATCTCTATCAATAGAAGGTGAGGCAAGAGAGGTATGAGATACCCAACGCTTTTTTCACCACTAATCTTAGAGAGTCTACGCCAGATGGGCCACATGTAGTCAAGATTATTGGATAAATTGAGCATTTATACATATTAGGTATTAAATTCTTGGATGAGTTGCATACAGATCTCATACTATCATCACTTCCCAGGACCTACTATAGTTTTATTATGAATTATAATATGAGCAATAATGAGAATAGTCTATCGGAACTTATTACTTTAATTAACCAAGTGGATAAAGATATGGGGCCTTAAAAACCCATAGTCCTTATGGTGAATAGGAAGTAGATGGACAAGGAAAAAGGGACTAATAATTATAAACAGTCTAAAGCCCCTGGGAACCATCTGACCAAGAAGAAGAAGATCCAAAGGCATGATATGGAAAAGGAGGTAGTGTGTTTTTCATGTGGCATGTTAGGCTAATAGAAGAGGAACTACACCCAGAGGTAAGGGGAAGCAAAAGGTGCATTTGTTATCAAGTGAAATCTTACTATTTAAACACATTGGGTATTAGATATATCTTGTAGTTATCACATATTTATTCAAATATAGAAACCACATAGATTTTGGAAAATTTATAGAGGATAGGTGGATCTATGAGGTGCCAAAGGTTAAAGGATTGATGCTATTACCATTGGTGACTACCACCTTTTTTTGATGACTGAGATGATTTTGGTTTTACATGAAAGTTAATATGTACCAAGTGTTATCAAGAACATAATTTCTATATATATTTTGGATACAGATGGGTTTATTTTCAAATTTAGAAATAAAAGTTGTTTCTTTTATAAGGACAACATATGTTATGGTATGGAACATTTAAATAACAGTCTTTATGTATTAAATTACAGAAACCATGTTTTGGAAATTGATAAAAAATCAAGTTCACATGACTCATATAACACCCAGTTGTGGAATCACCATCCAGGTCATGAAAATGAGAAGCACTTGACAAAGCTCTCTCAATATGGTTATTTAGACTCTTTTGAGCTAAAAACACTTGATAGATGTCACACTTGTTTACAAGGGAAAATGACCAAACCACAATTTGGTGGATAGGGTGAAAGGGCCATAGATCTTATAGTATTAGTAAACATTCATGTGTGTGGAACATTTCCAATAGAAGTTAGTGGTGGAAATTTTTTACTTCATAACTTTTACTGATGACTTAAGTAGAGATGGATATATTTACTTGATGAGGTATAAGTCCAAGTCCTTTGAGAAATTCATGGAATAAAAGAATGAAGTAGAGAATCATCTTGGTAGAATATAAAGAAGATTCGATCAGATCGAGGTGAATAATATCTTAACCAAGAGTTCATCGACTTTTTACACGAGTTTGGGATTCTATATCAACTCACTCCACCTTATAAACCATAGTAGAATAATGTTTGTGAAAGGAGGAATCATACCTTGTTGGACATGGTAAGGTCGATGATGAGTCATTTAGATCTTTCATTATCCTCATTGGGATATCCATTACAAAATGAAACATACACATTAAAACAAGTACCAACTAAAGTAGAAAATGGAATTTCCTTCCAGCTATGGAGTGGAAACAAACCCATTTTATCACATACACGTGTATGATTATTCAAGGCGTTTATTAAGGCTTTATTTGGAAACAAACCATCAACCCAAGTCATGAGGTGTATCTTTATAGGGAATACTAAGGAAGAAAAGAGATACTACCTATACAACCCCTCAAACAAGAGAGTGACTATTTCCAGACAAGCAGTCTTTCTTGAGAGGTAGAACATCCTCAAAAAGGATAGTGGGAGAAAGATTGACATCGATGAAGTTGATGCTCAATATACATAAGATTTGGCACAAGAACAAGTTCCATAGGTGCCTATAAAAGAAGTTGTTCTTAAAACACAAGTACTATGTATGAGTGTAAGAGGGGTAAGGGAACCAAAGAGATATGGTTTTCTTGTCACTGAGGATGGTGACTCATTATTATTGGATAATGATGAATCTCTCTCCTACAAAGAGGTAGTAGAGATCTCAAAATTTGTAATATAACTAGAATCTATGAATTCTAATATGGATTCTATGTTTCAAAACCATGTTTGGGTTTTGGTCGATGCACCAGTTGATGTAAAACCCATTGGATGTAAATGGGTATTAAAGAGGAAACTAGACATGGAAGGTAAAGTACCTATAAAGAAAGGCTAGTGGCTAAAGGGTCTAAACAACATCAAGGAATTGAATATGATGAATTTTTTTGATCATTTTCCATGTTTAAATACATCAGAATCATATTTTCCATCACATCTTACCATGACTATAATATTTGGAAGATGGATATCAAAACTACATTCCTTAACGGGCCTTCAGAAAGATGGCTATATGACACCAATAGAAGGTTTTTTGACACCAGGTGATGAGAAAATGATTTTCAAGTTGTATAGATCCATTTATGGATTGAAGCAAGAATCTAGTCCATGGAACATTTGATTTGATGAATCCATAAAAGAATTTGGTTTCATTAAAAGTTAATGTGAACCATGTATTTACAAAATGTTTAATGGGAATGTATTCATTATCCAAATAGTATATTTTGATGACATATTACTGATTAGAAATGACATACTAGTCTTACAATCTGTTAAGGGCTGGTTGAACTAGTACTTCTCCATGAAAGACTTAGGTGAAATATCCTACATTCTAGGGATCATGATCATTCGTGATAGATCTAAGAGTATGCTTATACTAAGTCAAAGTATATATATTGACTAGATACTAAAAAGATTTAGTATGGAACAATCCAAGATGGTATTGGTTCCAGTTTCATATGGATTACATCTTTTTAATAAAATGTGTCCCCAGACACAACAAGAGAAAGATATAATGAGTATGATATCATACGCTTTAGCGATATGATCTATCTTGTATGCCATATTATGTACAAGACTTGATGTTTCTTATGAAATGATCATTGTAGAAAGATATCAATCAAATCTAGAAGGACAACATTGGAATACTGTTAATACTTCCTTAAGTATCTAAGAAGAACTAAGGATATGTTCCTGGTGTATGGAGAAGACGAAGAGACTGTCATCAAAGGGTATGCTGATTTTGGTTTTCATATAGATCAGAATGATATAAAGTCACAATCGGGATACGTTTTCTATCTCGAAGGAGGAGCTGTAAGCTATAAGAGTTCAAAGAAACTAGTTTTCACTAATTCTATTATTGAGTCCAAGTATATAGCGACTTCCGATACATCCAAGGAAGTAATATGGATTTGGAAAATTGTCCTAGAACTTGTTGTGGTACCTAGAAGTAAAGACCCTATCACATTTTATTGTGATAATACTACACCAGTGAATCTTGAAAAAGAGCCAAGGTCACATCAACGAACAAAGAACATACTTTGGAAGTATCACATTTTGAAGGATTTTTATCAAATGGGTAAAGTTACAGTGCAAAGAGTGTCCATGGAAGAGAACGTAGTGGACCCCTTGATGAAAGGCCTATCTCAGTAGAAGCATGAGTATCATGTGAGAGCTAGCAGACTGAAGGTCATTAGCAGTTTTCTCTAGTGCAATTGGGAGTTTGTTCGATTTGGTGCCCTAAAACCAACTTCTTTTATAATTTATGATAAAAATATATTCATTTGATGGATATTAATAAACTCCTTATCACATAATGATTGTTCTTCATAATGACATTGTATGTTATAATGTCCTAAGAGTAGCTATCTCACTAAAAGGTCATAGTAGATCCCTACTATGATGAGAACCCAGAAGTGCCATGACACTATTCTTGAACATATGTTCTATAGCCGGATGATATCTTTAATGGAACACAAATGATACAGGATATCAGGGGTGGAGACTTATAGGAATTTGAGGCACCTTTTCATGGAGTACACCCTTTGAAATGTCCAGGAGGATATTATGAGAACGAGATCCACCAGTAAGAAATCCACATTCATAAGTTTCATTGGATGTTCCTATATTCAAACATGTGTATTGGTCCATAGAATTTAAAATTATTATTAATGGGTATTATGACTCGTGAACTTAGATGTATTGGTGAAAATGATGATGAGATATGTTTTCGGAGATGTAGGATATGTTGGGTGCATCATGAGTAGTACTAAATTAATGAATAATGTGAGAAAGGATTGATCCCTTATATTCTATAATGTAAGTTGATATCTCAGTCCTTTTTATGGAAATGATATAGCCTAAATAAATCCATGGCATTGGTGTTCTATTGGCAAGTTCAATTTTTGAGAAGTCAAATAATGAGAAATCGAGCACATGGGTTAATGGCACTTGCATGCAACCCACTTGATTGGAGATATAAAGACAAATCGATTATATTACATGGTAAGAATTCATATGATGTGAAATGTCATTGTGAAAATAAATTTTTTCTCTATGGGTTCCTTGGTGTGTTGCAAGATGTAAACCTTGGACTTTAGGCTACTTTACCTAATGCCACTGAGAAAGAGTCCAAGAGGGACACACACTAAGTGTATCCAATATATCTATTAAATAATATATTATTTATGATTTAACAAGTTGGATAAAGATTATTTCTAGTTGTGGTTTGAAAATTATTCATGGATTCTTGATTGTATTTATTTTGACACTAGTTATTCGAGAGAATATAATATAGGAAGAGTAATTAATAAATTTCATTTACTATTTTGTGAATATAATATTTATATATTTATTAATGAATAATGAAGTGATATTTATTTAATAAATAAATAGTCATAATTCAAGGTCCAATAAATATAGATGAGGATTGGTGGACTGTGTTAAGAGTCCGGTGAAAAATAATAATATTGAATATTATTTTATTAAATAATATTTAATTATAACTCGCAAGTTAAGAACATGTTAGGAAATAATAATGTTGCTGTTATTATTTGACATGGAGGTTTTTCTAGGATTAATAAAATAATTAAGGCACTTGTGGATATTATTTATTTTTACCCTAGTGAATTAAATGCCCAGTTATATTATTCTCTTATTATTCAAGAACTAGCTAAGCAATGATTATTATTGTTCACAAATAATTGGAGAAAATATCTCAATCCTAGAGAGTTCTTTATTATCCAGGAATGCTTTAAAGAATGGGAGTGATCCTCATCCACTAGATCCAGGAAAATGCTTTGGAAGTGGTTCTCAAGGTGATCGAAGGTGGACATTGAAAGTGCAAGCATATTCTGTCTTAGCACCCGGAGATTCCTTCAGTGATGTTCGGAGATATGTGGAACACATGTGGATCACCACTAGAGGAGATCTAATCTTGATATCTACAACCCAATGACGGTACACTTGCAGATCTATGGTCGAACGCATCAACGAAGAAAGAATCACCTTATAGGTAATTATTTAATTAAATTAAATTAATTATAAAAAAAATATATTGATCCTCTATCTTGGTTATGGGTTTCTATTACTTTGTCTAAATATTTGATTCAATTACATGCATATTGGCATTCATCATCTTACTGATCCTGGATTGTTCATTGAATATGAGAAAAATTAAAGTTGGGCACCATTCCTCCCATGATTTCACTGTGCCTAGAAACTACAAATCTGACATTTCAATTCCCATTAAAGGGCATGAGATATATAATTATATTATAGAATAAAAGTAATAAATCTTTCTCTCATTATTAATTAGTACAACATCCCTTTTAACACACCCAATTTATCCTATTTCATCGCAAGCATCTGTTGTCACAATTTTCATCAATATATAAAAGTATACAACTCATGACATGTATTGATAATAATATTAAAGTCTAAGAGTCACTACACATGTTAGAAGATCAGAATATTAAATGACACATAAAAATGTGAATTTCTTATTGGGAAACCATGTTCTCATAATCTCTTGAACTGAAGATTACCATGGGCATACACCATGGGAAAATTTCTTAAAATCTTACAAGTATCCACCCCTGATAGTCTGTATCATTTTCCCCATCAAATGATATCCTCCAGCTACAAAAATTATATTTAGGAATAATTTCATGACAGTTATAGGCTCTCATCATATAAGAGAACTGTTATGACCTTTCAACGTGACAAGTACACTTAAGACATTATCGCATACTATGTCAGACAGAAGAATAGTCATGATGTGATAAGATATTTTATAGATATGCAAACACATGATTACAAGTAATCATAAAGTACTTAGAAGTAAGTTATAGTCATTACTGTAGATTTTTCATTTAAAATCATGCAAAATTGAATTTACAATGCTAAAAAATCACTGATAATAAAAGTGATATTAAAAGGAGTACCCCTTTTATCAGTGCTAAAAAAAGCACTGATAAAAGTAAAAAAATTAATCTTTTAAAAATATTTTTTCAGATAATTCAAAGGGTGGACCAAACCCACTTTTATCGATGCTTGACCCCTCTTTAATTGTTATTGTATAGAATACACCCCCCTTTAACAACACTAGTAATCCCCCTTTTAACAACACTAGTCATCGGCCACACCCGCTCATGTGCGCCCCTACCTTTGGTGGGTTTTGAACCTGAGAACTCCCCCTCATAATCTCGTGCCTTTTTCATTAATCTATATTGTTTTTTATTTATTTTATTATATATATATATTTATATATATTTCATTACATTTTTTATCTATATATACTTATATACATATATAAAAAATGTTTTGTGGGTGTATGTGTCTTTATAAATACAAACATACAAACATATATATATATATATATATATATATATATATATATTTATACATATGTGAGCATCTATAAATATAATTATACATATTTATATTTATTTTAATATATTATATATTAATATTTATATACATATATTAGAATATATAGATAAATATATATATGTTTGTCAATACACACACAAATATATTTATATATATAAACATTATATATAAATTAATTGTATATGTATATAAATATTCATACTTTTTTATTTTAAATAACATGGATATTATTTTTTATTTAGATAATTTTATATATTTAGAAATATATTTTATAAGAAAAATATGTTCAATTATTTATTTATAAAATTAAAATTTTATGTGTGAATATATAAAAAATATGTATATATTGTTATATATTTGATTATAAATAATAGTGCATTGTGAAAAATGATAAAATTTTAAAACTATAATATAAATATGAATGTAATCCCTAGGAATAAATTTATTCCTCACTAAAAATGGAAAAAATACCCCCTTAAACTAGGTTGAAATACCATCCAATGTTAAAAAATTGGGGGTACCTCGACTAAAAACTCAGTTTTGGAGGCCTTATGGGCCTTTTTGGCCTAAAAAAATGTTAAAGAGGGCCTAACTTTCCAATTAGTGTGTATATCTCATTGTAGGATTTGATTTGACATATAGTAGAGCTCAAACAAACACCCAAATAAAAATTTATGTTCGTTTGAAGTTCATGCTACGTTTTCAACTTATTTTAGATCATATTTTAATTTTTTAATTTTTATCTTAAAATTGTTATTAAATGACTATTACTAAATAATAATTAAAAAAATAATAATTAAAAATATTTTTTTAGTTAATAAATAATCCATTTTCATTAAATATGTTATATATTTTGTGTAAATTCCTATTTAGTCTTATCTAAAAGAAATTTTAAAAATATATATATTATATTTATATCAATATAAATATATTATATATTAATATATTATTTTTAACATTTTTTTTGAAATATACCATTTATCAATGCTAGTAAAAAATGATGATAAAGACACCCCTTTATCAGCGCTACTAAAAAAGTGCTGATAAAGGGAGTCCCTTTAACAACGCAAAAAAATCCTGATAAAGGGGGTTGCTTTATCAGTGCTAAAAAAGTTGATAAAGGGGTAATTAAAATAGTTCTTTTTTAGAATTTATAAAATCACCCCTTTATTTTCATTTTTTTAGTGCTGATAAAGGGCAGCACTATGTAAAGCTGTTTCTTTGGTATTGAGGGCACTAAATCCAACAAACTCCTACTTATACTAGAGACAACTGCTAACAAACTTCAGTCCACAAGATCTTACATGATGTCCACACATCTTATAAGATAAGGCTTTAGTCAAGGGGTCCACCACATTTTATTTTGTGGAAACTCTACTCACAACAACTTTCACCCTTTGAGAAAAATCCCTCAAGATGTGATATTTTTGTAGCATGTGATTCGTTGGTTGATGTGACCATGACTCCTTTTTGAGAGCCACCACTGCAATATTATGACATTATAATGTGATAGGTTCTCTATTTCTAGGAACTTTTAGAGTTGGTGTTTTATAACTAATTTTTTGTACTTTGATTACATGTATATTTGAAGACTAGAATATTAATAAAATATATTATTATATATTTTTCATTGTTTTGCATGACTTTGATGTAATAATGTCCTAGGGTATCTGTTGAATTAATAAGGTAATAACATTTACCCTCTATTATGAGAACCTTGAAGCACCATGATGATATAATTAAATATAGTTTTACAGTTGGATTACATACTATGATTGGGCACATGGTATGTAGACCTTTAAGTGAGAGCACTCATAAGAGGATGATATTTCATCACATGAAGTATGCTGTTGGTAATCTCCAAGATGATAGATTATGGGAATAGACCCCTCGGTAGGAATTCTTCATGTTTTGGTGTCATTGGATATTCCTATCCACAAGAATGTGTAATGATCCTTACACATTAAGATTATTATTAATGCATTTCATGATTCACACACTTAGATTTACTGACCAAAACCTTGATGTCATATGTTCATGGAAAGTAAGGTACATTGGTTGCATCACAAATGACATGTTATTAATGAATAATTTGGGGAAAAATTTTCCCCTTGTATCTTTATAGAATTTGATAATTCAATTCTTTGATTAGAATAGAACTGTCACATTAAATTCTATGGACATGTTGTAATGAAGTGTTTATTTCAAATTTTCAAAGAAAGATGTATGAAGCATATAGGTTGATGAAACATATGTACAATCTGATTGATTATATATTGAGAGAAATAGATTATATTACAAAATGAGCATTTATATTTGGTTTTCTACATTACAACATTAAGTTCTTTCTCTTGGGTGTCTTGACCTGTTGTTGGATAATAATCTTAGACTTTAGGCAAGCCAACCTAATGAAAATAAGAAATAATCATAGAGGGTCACACACTAAGTGTTTTTGTTGATCTTAGTTAAATTATATTTGAATTTAATTATTGGATAAAATATTATTCTTAAGATCTTGGAATAATTTTATTCAAGTTTTATTGATTGATAATATTTATAAGGTAAAGGAAGCATCCTTGGGTTTCTGGGGTTCCATCGGGTCATCGTTTTCCAGCCTCCCTCTTTGCGATATTGATTCACCGGAACCCTACCTGATCGATTTGGGTTATTTTAGTTTCTGCACTTCTGATTCCTCAATGTCACAGTGTCTATGGTCCCAATTTCTTGACATCGCAATGTTTGAGTTTTCGTTCCCTCGACATAATGAAGGCGGGTCTATCATTGTTCCTATTTCTATTCTAGGCACTATGGTGATTGAGTCTCCAAAGACTGAGTCCCCACTTCCTCTTTACGAAGGTGCTCTTGATCCTATATTTTTCTTTCAGACTTTGCACGTACTGAGTCCCATGATCTTGATCTCAAATTATCTTGTTCCTGGATATGAATTTTGATCTCAAATGATGCAGATGCTCTTTTGATTATTGATCTTCAACTCACAAAGGCGTTTTGATCCTGTTTGGATCTCTTATTTTTTATTCTAGATCTTTATCTCATGAAGGCAAAATGTTCCTTTTTTCCACTAATCTACTATAGTTTTGGATTGTGGACTCCCCTTTTAGGTTTCTTATCCTAACAATACACGATTCATGTCCATTCCCTATCCAAGCGATCCGTTTTTCCAACAATGGTTGTCTCTTCCGATTAAAGCCTTTCCTCCATTGGCCTTCCTTGGGTTTGGATCTGGTGTGGAATGTTTTATTGGAATTTCATCACCTGTTCCCTTGGGAAATCATGGAGGCTGATATGCTTAATCTTATTGAACAGTTCTCAATTACTAATTGGGAAAAAATCAATGCTGGAAGTCTATACTATAGAGGATATCAACCACCAGGATCACCAGTACTATCTTCTGATGGGAAAGATTTCTTCCAAAAAACCCTATAACTTGAATTCCCTGAAAAACACATTGTAATCATAATAAATATTGGATGAAGGGGTTTCTATCAAGGAGATTGAATCCGGGATGATTATCTTGGAATTATCCATAGTGTCTGATAATATTAGAGTTCTAAACGGTCACTTGTGGTCATTTGATAATCATTTTATTGTGTTCAATGACTTTGCAAATGGACTCAATATCAGTGAAATGGTTTTCTCCCATTCCACCTTCTGGATACGGGTTAAAGGCATTCCCTTTACTGGTAGAAATAAACAATTCATGCTTGATATTGGAAATTATATTATGGAATTCATGGAGTGGGATGTTTCAGATCTAATCTAGTGGGGTTCGTAAGTGAAGATTAGGGTTATGGTGGACATCTCTAAACCCCTCATGTGGGGTCTATTTCTAAAACTGTTAAAGGGAAAGGTTTGGGTGTCTCTTTAATTAAAAAAAATCCCTTCATTATTTTTTTCTATAGAACCATTGGTCATAGAGTTAAAGATTGTGGATAAAAGAAATCATATTTAGAGGGTCTATTGACTTTTCAATATGGACCATGGATGGAGGATAAACCATCGAAACAAAGATCAACTTTGGAGGTTGAAAAATAGAAGTCCAGATTTATGCTCAATAGATGGAAGACCCAAGGCCCTCTGATTTCCAAGATGGTGGTTGTCCCATTGGGTCTGCCTTGTTTTTCCACTACCCTAGTTGGCTCACCCTTTCCTCAACTGGGGGCTCCGAGTCCCTCAACTCATGGCCTTTCTATGCAAGGGATTTTTAGTAAAGTCTCTCGGGATGTTGAGGTTTCTTCATTTGGGATTTTAACATTGGTAACATCTGGACAACCTTCCTCTAAGATGAATGTGTTTGATGCTACACCATGCCATATCTTAGCCTCTGTTCCTTGTCATTGGCTCACTTGTCCTCCTTTTCACGTTCAAGAGGCTATATAGGTCCATTCTATTGATAAAATGATGTCATTTGTGGGGGGGGGGGTGTGGGTGGGGGGGGGATCATGTTCATCTGTATTGGGATATGTGAGGGTGATAGTTCCATCTACACCACTACTTGTTGCTCCAAACCCAGAACGTCTTACTCCTGGTGCATCCCCAGTCATTCCCTATGGCCTGTCATTAATGTATTTGATGGCAGTCCCCCAGCATGCTTCTAAGGCCTTTGATTTTAGTTTTATTGGAGAGGATTTATCCCATTCAGAGATGGTTTCTCATTTCTTGTGGATATGATCAAGGAATAAGGATGCTTCTAAACCCCCTTACGAGCTGATGCTAATTTTCTCTAACCCTCTAGAACCTGTCACCTTCCCATCTACTGATCTCTCTTTACCCTTATCTGGAGTAGGCGTCAATCCTCATGGTTAATTAGAGTTGGGTGAAAAATTTCCTCAAAAATGGAAATGTTTTAACATAGGGGTTCTTGGATATGTTGTCCATGATTCAATTTTTTGTGGTTCCCAGTGGAGTTCTAAGGCCTTGCCGTTTGAGGATCATCTCCCAAAAAGATGGAGAGTGAGATATGATGGTTCCCTTCTAAAATTTGCAGGGGTGGATGCTTCCATGTACCAGCCCCACCTTTCGTAATGAAAACCTTATACTAGAATGGTCGTGGTATTGGAAACCCATGGTCAGTTTGTATGCTCCACCAAGGGATCTCTATGTTCATCCCCGACATGGTCTATTTGTCCGTGACCATGCTGGAAAGAAAGGACATGATAGGAATTGCTTCGAAGGTCGGTTTTCAGAACTGTTTCTTAGTCGGATGGTCAAGCCATGCTAGAGGTCTTTGTTTCATGTGGAAAGATTATTTTAATGCTTTAGTGGTTAACTTTTCTGATCATCACATTTTCATCTCCATCTTCCAGCCTCAGGAACCCGTATGGAACATCGTGTGTTTTTATGGATGGACGATAGCGAGCGATAAATGGATATCTTGGGAGTTTTTCAAATCTATCAAAAATATGCTTAAAGGGGCCATTTTTTTGGTTTGGATTTCAATAAGATCTTGTACCACCATGAAAATCTTGGTGGTTCTTGTCAGAGTGTTTCTTACATATAAATTTTTGAGGACTGTTTTCTTCAGGCTAGTCTCTCAGATCTTTGTTTATCGGGGAGACCGTTTAATTGGTTTCATGGACATGATCATGCTTCTAGAATTTCATAAAGGCTTGATAGGTTTATGGCTTCTTTCAACTGAATTCAGGCGTTCTATAGGTATAAGGTTTCACACTTACCTCTAGTCTCTTCTGACCACTATCCCAATTTTCTTTAGCTACAGGTTGTGCCCATGGGCATTAGCCAAGGCAGAGTTCCGTTTCAAATTCAGGTGGCTCCAAAATGATAGATGTAGTGATGTTGTCAGAGATACCTTTTCATCCCCTCATGATCATGTTTTAGATAAAAATAAGGAGGTGGCTGATCAATTACAAGGATGGAGTCAACAACACTTTAGAGACAGTGACCAGATAATTCATTGGCTTAAGAAATCTCTCACTAGCTATTATGTTGATTATTATTTAGTTTTTTTCTCTTCAGGAGGTCATGTCACTAGAAAATAATCTAGATGAGGCCCTGAGAGATAAATAAATTTATTAGTTTTCTAGGTCAAGGGAGGATTTTATCAATAAATGTGATCAAAATACAAAACTATTTCACCAAAATTCCTTTACGTGAAGAAGGAAGAACCTTATTTTCATCTTATAGGATGAGAATGGAATCATTACTTTTGATGAGGTGTCGATTTGAGAGCTGATTGATGATTTCTTTAAAAACCTATTTTCTTCTGAGGGGTGCTCCTCCCAAGGGGATCTTCTGATCTGTGTTAAGCCTAAGGCGACTGAGGACATAAATGTGAATCTTAAGGCTTATATCTCAGGAGAAGAAGTTGTGGAGGCCCTGAAGAGCATCCATTATTTTAAGGTTCCTGATCCTGATGGGTTCTATACCATTTTCTTCAATATGTTATGGTATATTGTGGGACCAGATATTATTTCTTTGATACATGGGTTATGGGAAATTCCACTAATATGGAAAATATTAACGAAACTCTTATTATGCAGATCCCAAAAGTCTCTAGCTCAGTTAAAATTTATGATTTTAGGCCTATAATCTTGTGAAATGTTCTTTATAAGATATTATTCAAAGTCCTATCATGATTCATGGGTAGAGTCCTCCTCTCTGTTATTTCTAAGAATCATAGTGTTTTTGTTCCTAAGAGGCTCATCACATATAATGCTATCATGGACCATGAAATATTCCACTCAATGAAGACTCATTCAACCTCAAAGAGTGGTATTTTGGATATGAAATTAGATATTTCAAAGGTGCATGATGGGGTGGAATGGGCCTTTCTAAAATTGGTTATGAAAAAACAAGGATTTGGCCTAAAATGGGTGAGGGAGATCACGAGTTTTGTTAAAACTATTTCTTATAGCATCAAAGTTAATGGATTCCTCACAAAGAATTTCAAACTATCCAGAGGCCTACGATATGGTGACCCTCTTTCCCCTTACTTGTTCCTTCTTATTGTTTATGTTTTATCTCATCTTTTATCTAAAGAATCTTTGGACAGTCTTATCCATGAGGCCAAGATTTGTCGGCATAGAACCCCCATTACTCAGATTTTCTTCATTGATGACTGCCTCCATTCCTCAAGAGTTATTCCTCAGGAATTCTAAGAGATTATTAAAATCATTTACCCTTTCACCAATGCTTTGGGTAAACATATTAATTATCCATATTTTTGATTTATTTTAATCGAGGTGTGCAATATGGGATGAGAGACACTATTACTGGTTTGTGTGGGATTGAGGTCCTAGAGAAACATAATAAATATATGGGGATCCCAACGGTCTTCTGAAACTTCAAAAGATAGGTCTTCTCTTTTATCCTAGATAAAGTCCATAGGAAAATCTAGGGATGGTCCAAAAAAAATAATTATAGGGTAGGTAAGGAGGTTCTTATTAATGATATGGCCCAAGATTCTCCTTTTTAAGTGATTTCCCTTTTTAAGCCCCCAAATTTCATTACCAATCAACTTTATTCATCCTTTGCTAACATCTGGTGGGGTCGTGAAAATTGAAAGAATCATCTTCATTAGATATCTTGGGAGAAGTTGTTTTCTCCTAAGGCTTGTGGTGGCATGGGATTTCATGATTTGAATTTTTTTAAAAATTATCTCTTAGAAAAGTAAGGATGGAGACTTTTATAGAACCCTGATAGCCTATGCACTAGATTCTTCAAATCTAAGCACTTTCCCCATGATGATATTTTATCTTCCAACTTGGGTCCTCAACCAATATTTTTCTAGAGTGTTTGGGGATCAAAGGTTGTCTTGAACCGTGGACGTTTTTTATAGAATTTCCAGTGGTGATTTTATTAATATCTATCGCGATCCTTGGATTCTTGGTTTGGAGGGTTTATTCTTACTTCTTCACCTACGCCTGACCATAAGCATGCAGTTTTTAGAGATCTCATGGTTTATGAACATTCTGGCTGGTATCTTCAAAGTCTCACTCTTTGGTTATCTGAGTCCAAATGTAAGGATATCTTGGAGGTTCTAGTGGTCCACATTGTTGTCCAAAACAAGTTGTGATGGTATCTAGATTCAACATAATTCTATAATGTTCATTTGGGTTATAGGGTATGTGTTTCGGATAGTGAAGTTACTCCCCCCCTTTGGAAACATATTTTGAATCTTAATGCTCCACTGAAGGCCAATTTTTTCTATTGGAAAATGTGTAGGGGTATCTTTTCTACATATGCTCACCTAACCAATAGGCGGCTTTGATAATTACCTATGACCTCACTATGGGGATTCAACAGAGATGAACTTTCATGCTATTTTATCCTACCCTTGGAGCATCGGGATTTGGTCCATGTGTGTGACACAGAATCTCATTCGTTGGATAAAACATGGTGATGTGAGCCTCATTGTGGGGGATTGGTTCAGAAACATCTCCTGCTCAAACTATTCTAGGGATGTGTATCCGAGCCTAGAATTTTTGGTTTTTCTGTATTGAATTTATTTTCAAGAATATTGTTAAAGATGATAGGGTATGAATTTCCGATATGCATAATTAGAGATCTTAGTGTCTTGATCCTGAGGGTCCCTACACACCTTCATCTATTCTTTCCCATCCTATCAGATGGATCCCCTTTAGGCATTCTCAAACTCAATATTGACGTGGTGATTATTAGGGATGGGTCTATAATATTAGGGGCTATTCCTTGGGATCATTATGGATCTATTATCACAACTCATCATTGCTCAGTCATTGCTGGTTGGTCTTCTCCTATGGTAAAGGATATGGTTATTTGGAAAGGTTTTTAGTTCATCTCATCTCTTGACGGGAAGGTTGTTGTAGTCAAATCTGATTATTGGGTTATTTTCAATGCATTGATAGAGGATAAAGGCTACCACCAAGCCTATGGGTCCATTATCAACAATATCAGATCATTGGTTCCTTTATTTTCCTCCTGTTGTTTTTCCTTTGTTAGGAGAGGGGGAAATCCTTCAAATCATTTTATGGCTTCTTTGGGGAATCTTCTAGGGTCTCAATTTTGGCTTTCATCTTTCCCTCTAGAATTATGTACTTTAGATTTGGCGGATATCAATGTTTTGAGAATTTTCTTTTAAAAAAAATCCACTATGTAATAAATAATTACGTATTATTTGATAAATAATTTATTTAGTTATGTGAATATATAATAAATATTTATTCTCTGAATTATGAATAAAATATTTATTTTGTTTATTGAACATTTAATAAATATTTATTCACTAGATTGTGGATGAAATATTAATTTATGAATAAAATATATAACTAAATATTTATCTAAGTATTCAAAAAATATCGATGGGTTGGAGCAGAATAAGACTATATCCGATGATGAATATTTATTTTCAACTCAATAAATAATATGTATCATTACGCGAGTTAGTGACCACCATAAATTAATAAAAATATTATTACATGTTATAAGGTTTGTTAGGAATTATTTTTTTCAAGGGTTATTATACAATTAAATAATACTTTAACATAAACCATGGCTCAATAAATAGATGGTTATGTCTATTATGTATGGTTAATCAAGAAATTGAGTTTTGAGAAACATTACACACAACATAATTTTCTCTTGAGATCTTCTTTCTCACCTACTCTAAATAATGAGAAGAACCTCTTCAAGCTCAAAGAATCTTAAGCGATCAAGACAAAGAAACCAAGTGGATCGATCTGTCATGCTAGCACCTGACATTCTTTCTGTGTTGCTCAGAGATCAAAGGAGCATGTGTGAATCACCTCTAGAGGAATTATACACTTGTATCCTTATTGAAAAATGAAAGTAATCTAGAAAAGGTTTTTTTCAGATGAACAACATCTTCATTAGATATTGTTACTATGACCAGGAATTCATTTGTTTTAATCATATGTAAATTAATTATAAATTTAACATTCAAAGTTTCTCTATGAGTTCCGGGTCTCTCTATGTCAATATCCAATTAGAAAATTTTCGTTGGTGAGTACATTCATGTCATGTGTAATATATGAATGATCAATCATATACAAAAAAACCTTTATGGTTATTTCAGCCACATTATCACTTCCACTGTTTCTGAAACCTAAAAGTTTTATTAGAGTAGTCACATTTCAAATTTATAATTATTTATTTGATTATTGATTTATATGTAAAATAGTGGTTAAAACTTTTATTTACATCATATTCATTATTTAATATGATTGTTTAATTAACATGATTTTTATATTTTAATTATCATTATTTAGTGTTTCATTTTCTTAAAGGACTAAGAACAGGTAAAGAATGACTGAAGATGTAATCGGGAAGTGTTAAGGATTTTTGGCTGGTAAGAGAGGGTTACATTGTTGGAGTTGGTTCCCTAGAACCAACTACTTAATATTACTTCTATTTTTTAAATGTAATTTCCCAGGTGTGGAATTTTAAAACCCTCCACACCAGGAAAACCCCCTCCCCACGAAGGGAAAAATATAAAGAGAGCCCCAACTGAGAAGAAATTGTTGCCAACTGAGATGGCAGAGCATCCCGAAGGGTGACAACCTGAGTGACGATGGTTTGACACAGTAATCCATTATCACAAGTGGATCATGCCTCATTTTTCCCACCCAATCTAGAACCGGGTGACCTGACCAGGCGAGTGGATCCTAGGTGAGATTTTCACCCTGAAAGTGGACTTCTAGGATTAGAACCTTGTACCTCCCAAAGAATGATGTGGTTATTCCCCTCTCTTTTACCATTACGTCACTTCCGAAGAGGCTAAAAGTACACTAGGTTTTCATAACCTAGGGGTTACATGGTATAGGTGGGTCGTCACCAACCACCAAGTGCCTTTATGTACTCCCCAATCCATAGGCCCATGTGTAATGGAACCCAGGCTTTTAGGCCAGTTCCACATGTGGTAGAGGGGACCATGAAAGGAGATAATAGAATATAGTTCACATTGCCTTATGAGGACTCAAACATGGAATCTCAGGGTTAGGATACTTCCACTGCTCACCAACTCACCCATGCCTCATAGAATACTTTAGACTACTTGTATATTCATAGAAATTAATATTAGTATAAATATCTTATCACATATTGATTGTTATTATGCATAAAATTATTGTGATAATGTCCTAGATTATCTACAACACTGATAAGGTTATATAATTTTCCCGCTTTAATGAGAACCTTGATATGATATGGAGATATCTCTTAAATATAGTTCTGTGGTTGGATAACATACTATGGTAGGAAAAATGGTATATAGACCGTCAGGTCTGAGTACTCACAAGTATATGGAGATTTTTCTCATGAAGTTTAAAATTGGTAATCTCTTAGGATGGAGATTATGAGAACATACCCACCAGTAGGAATTATTTATGATTTAGTGTCATCAGATATTCCTATCTACGTGGATGTGTAATGACCCATATACTTTAATATTATCTTTAATGCATGTCATGACTCATGCACTTAGATTTACTAAAACTGTCACGCCATATGTTGGTGAGTAGTAGGGTATGTTGGGTGTGTTAAGAATGACATGTTATTAATGGATAATTCATAGAAGGATTTTCCCTTCCATCTTCACAGAATTTGATATCTCACCCCTCTGATTGAAGTATAACTATAGAATAAATTCCACGGCCATTGTGTAACAATGTTTATTTCAGATAGACAAATAAAGATGTATCAAACATATAGGTTGGTGACAGGGGTGTCTAACCTTCTTGATGAGATATTTTGAAAAATGTATTATATTAAACAGTGAGCATTCATACGTGGTTTTCGTCATTGTGAAATTAAGTTCTTTCTCTTGGGTGCCTAGACCTATTACTAGACAATAATCTTATAATTTAGGAGTACCTACATAATTCCAATGAGAATGAATTCTAGTGGGTCACACACTAAGTGTTTCCATTGATCTTGATTGAATTCTATTTTAATTTAATTGATGAAATAAATATTATTCTCAAGATTAATGAATAATTTTATTAAAGTTTTATTGATGGAATAAATGAAATAAATATTTATTCATTGGATTGTGATTAAAATATATTTATTTTATTTAATATTTAATAAATATTTAATTACTAGTTTTTGAAAAAAATATTTATTTAAGAGAATAAAATATTTTATTCTAGTATTCAATAAATTCTATGGAGTTCGAACGGATCAAGACCGTGGAAAAAAATGAATATTTATTTTCAAGCCAATAAATAATATTCAACACTGAAAAAGTTGTTGCACACCGTAAAATAATAAAAATATTATTATTATTTTATGAAATGGGATTTTACGATGGATTTTATATTATTTAAGGGTCAGTACACAATTAAATAATATTTTAAACTAAACCTTAGCTCTATTAATAAATGATTATGTCTATTATGTAGTATAATTGAGAAATAGAGAATTTTTTTCACAATGGATTCTATCTCAAATTTCTATTTCTCTCACCCTCTCAGGAATGAAAAATTCAAAAGAGATTCCTTAAAGATTGAAGGATGATCAATCAACATGAATGACACAAGACAATTGATTCACTATGATAGAACCAGAAAAACAATGGCATTGCTCAAATATGAATGGAGCATGTGTGGACCACCGCTAGGGGAATTATACCCTTAGACCCTAGAATCACAATGAATAAAATTCGAAAAGGGTCTTTCAGAAGAACAATACCATCATTGAAGAAAGGATCCTAAGAAAAATTTATTTATTTTATTTATATCTAAATAAATTAATTATAAATTTAACATCAAATATCATTACTAAGGGCTTTGGGAAACTAAATTTTAAGATAAGTTTTAATATATCACCCACTACTGCATGCTTCTGCTGATCCCAGAAACAAAAATTAGTATTAGAGTAGTCATGTTTAAATTTATAATTATTTATTTGATTGTTGATCAGTGTGTAATCATGATTGAATTTTTATTTCATACTATCATCATATTAATTATGTTCATTCAGTTTTTTGTTTTCTTAAATTTCTAAGAACATATAAAGAACAAATGGATATTTCATCAGGAATTTCCAATTTAGGATGGTAAGACAGGGTTACACAGTGTGTTGTCGGAGTACATGTCATGTAACCTAGTACGCTGCAAATGGTTATGCAGTGGGATACATCGAATTCCATGCATTTATTACATGTGGTGTATGATATGTGTTGACTAGACAACCTAGAAAATGGTTTTTGGATTACACGACATGCATTTGGTGTACACGTCATGTAGTATACATTGATTAAAGGCGTAAACAGTGAAATATTTGTGGTTATTATACATGTTCAAACTATGTGAAATTGAAAGGATAGAAAATTTATGATATACATGACATGTATGTAGTTTAAATGACATGTAGTTCTTCAATTCCTGTATTTTAGATACACATTGATTCTTCATAAAATTATCTGGACACACAACATTAGAGATGCACGACATGTAGCTGACCTAAACACGTCATGTAGTATCTCGACTAAGATCACTTTGTGTTTTTCGGTGCGTTGCATTGGAACATGAAATTAGGACCAAAAATCTTGTAGCTGGCTTGTAAACATCAACTGACCCCACCAAGATACACACTATAGACTTAGGAGAGTATCTTAGGTAGACAGAAAGTGAATAACAAGGAATTCAAATAACATATACACGTCATGTAGTCTAACTGAGTCAACATGCTTAAGCCTTAGATGTGTAACCCAAATACACGAAAACTGAGGTACATGGGGTGTAGCTGGAATACACACCTTTTAGTCTCCCAATTAATGTAAGAATTAAGTTACATTAATTTGAAAATTATAGTATTAAATTATTATTACTTTTATTATAACTGTATGTGTTTGAAAATTTAATAAGGGTTTTAAAGAATTTTAAAAGGTCAATTAATTTATTATAATGAATCTAAAACTATTGGTTCTACCCTTTATTTTTCATTAATTCTTTTATGATGGTTATCTCCAAGAAAAATAATATGGTCATTAAGATGAAAGGGAATTAATTAATTAAGTAATTAATTATTTAATATAAGCACGTTGATCTTAATAATAAAGACTGAATAAGAAATGAATGTTATCCATCTAATTTTTCATATACATTGCATATATGACCATTCATGAGCTTGAACAAGACTTATGTATGTGTTTGATGTTTTAATTTTAATTAATTGCATGAGTTTGAAATTATTTATTATTAAATTAAATATGATGTCATGCGAGTCATCCCTACTTCCATTATTATGCAACGCCCCGACCCCAGTTACCCAGAGTCGGTGCATTATTTTAATACATTGGCATGATTACAAGGAATCAATTCCCTAAGGACTGATCAGTTTAGCAGTCTTGGAAAATAGATTACATACATGAATGTTACATTACACATTATAATATAAAAAACAACATAAATAATCCTTTATTAATTCCATTATTCCCTTGGGTTAACCCTGCATATCAATCACAATACACTTTTTGGAATCCTGGAAAAAAATAAAACATAGAAAGGGGTGAGCTCAGATGCTCAGTAAGGATAACAATACAACAGAAACTTTCATAAATAAGCATAAGCATTTAAGGCAATGTATAACTAAAATAAAAGCCTTTTAAACTTGAACTTCAGCATAATATGGAAAAGATAAAATGAAATAATACCATTTGCTTGTTCACATGGATATTCTACTAGTCGAATAATCACATGAAATATCAATATCCACTTTCATAATGATGGAATGCATAATGCCAGACTATCATAACCACATAGCCAAGGCCTTGTGCCAAGACTAAAAATAAGATTTTTTCACGGCCTTGTGCCAAGACACTAGTTTGTCTCGTGAGACCTACCGATGCATCGAGGAGCTATAGCAGGCTCCACCCGTCACTTACTAAGTCCAATGAATTCCCATATGAAAATGTTTAAACATAACATAAACATCCGTATTAAAAATAGCATATGAAATGTCAATACTTTCTCCATAAACCATGAATGGTATAAAAATAACACATCCACAGTCAAAAATATCACAAAACCTTCAATACAATATGGATGTTTTTTATCATGATAAATCAACTTCAAATAAGCTTAAAATCCATCAAAGGATGTTGACATAGATGAAATCAAAACTATTTGAGAGAAATATCTCTTTTTTTGAAATCATTTAAAAGTCACATAATTATAAAATAAAACATTTACTTTGAAAATATCCTTATAATCTTGTAAGGGAAGCTTAGTAGATTTTATAATGGTGGAAAATAGCCGTACCCACCATATAAGTTAAAAAAAATACATTCTTATCTTAATTCTGTCGAAAAGGTTAAAATGGACCTTGTTTGAAAAACGACAGAAATATTCCTTTATAAACTTATTATAAAAATTCAAACAAGGGATTAAATTACTTTAACCCATATTCTGTAAAATAGTAAGATTTTTTTGAAATACATTTTTAAGAAACATGGATGTGGATGATAAAGAGGTCCTAGTAGATAATTACGTATAAACAACCTCAGATAATGAAGAGATTGTGAAATAAACCCTTACCTTGTACTTTTCCTTGGTATAGGGTAGGTTTAACTCCTGTATAATAGTTAAAACATTGTTATTAAGTTATAAAAGAACCATATACCTAATTATGATATCATATATGATCTTCTATTAATGCTTTGTTAATAATATTTTAGTATTATCGTTGTTTCGGGTGTTAACTTACTCGTTTTCTTTTATATGTTTTGTTACATAAGTCGTGTTTGTTATGGATAGGTTGTATCTTATTCATATACAAAATGATATCAAGTCCTTAAACATTATTTTTAATCATCAAATAAGATTTTTACTTGAATGGATACGATGAGGAATGAATCTCATCACGTTCGTGGAGACGGTAGTCCGTACGTACGCACAAGCGACAATATCATTATTTTGATGTTAAAATAATATATAATTGGATGGTATATCATATATACAGAATCATTATCATGTTATATTTATTATTTACATAAATTAAATATCATTATCATACCCATCCAAATAATAATGTTTTTGAATAACAATTACACCACGACGTGGAGACGGTAAGCCGTACATATGCACGTATGGTGACATGTCATTCAAAGGATGGATAGAATACTGAATATGGTTGTACCATATTTATAATAAAATCATAGTATATAGAATATACTGGAGTTATTATTTTATACAGGAAATAACAAATAAAGAATAAGTTTAAGAAGAAAGGAACTTGAAAAAGGGTGGTGAAAACATTACCTCTTCTTCAGGTTCTTCCTTTTGATTTGATCAAAAGGGCTCCTTAGGTTGGATTTATGATCAAACTAAGGCCTCTAGGTCGAATTTAGGGAAGTTGAGAGAATATTTGGGTAGGGGTTGGCCGATCCAAAAGGCATTGAAGGTGTAAATTAGAGAGAAGGAGGAGTGCCCTTTTATAAGAGGGGTGAGGGGCACCTTTGGAAAAGCTAGAAATATTATTTTATAATAAATTCATATTCGGTTTCTAATGGCCCAAAGTTGATTATTTAGAGGTTAAGGTGGGTATGGGTCTAAAGCATTTAAACCAATTGATTTTAGATAGGTTTGGGTCACTATATTAACCTTATCATTTATATTTAACTCTTAGTTAAATAGTTTGACATTTACGATGTCTCTTTGTATTTTTATATTATATAGTTAATAAACTTACTATATAGATCCAAGAGACCCCCCAAGTGGTCCATTAATGATACAACTATCATGATATAAGGCGTTTTTCCAAACCTTAGATTTTGAGGAATATAATATCAATTAATAATATAATATTGTTTTTTAAAATTCTTTTATGTCAATTTTGACACTATTGGGTATTTTGTTTTTTATAATTTCATAACAACATTATTACTTCAAATAAAATTTATATAACCAATAATAATATGTCATATTAACCAAGAAAATTAGTGGAATTCATAAAAAACCTCAAATTAAATTTATTTTGTTATTTATAATATCAATTATTTTAATATTTCACTAATAAGGTAATTACTGCATCATTATTGTTCCATAAATAAATTAAATTATATAGTGTCTAAAAATTATAAATAAAATAACATTATTTAGGAAATATTTTTAGATTTATAATTAATTTTTATAATCTAATTTATCTTATGTATAACTCTATATTAAAAATGTTTTAGTTATTAAACTTTGATTTTAACTCTTTTAACTCTTCTTTGAATTAAATAATAATAAATTTCCTAATCTAATCCAAGTGGACCTAAATGATAATATTTTATTCCTAAGGTTGTTTTTGGTTGAGATACACTTGTCCAATAGAATTAGGACATGTGTTAGGGTAATATTAATATCATTTTTACCCTTAATTACCCTATTTACTTTTAATTGTGGTAAATAAAAGTAAAAAGTTACTATTCACCAAAAATTATTTTTATCTTATTGAACCAAATTTTACTCTTTGATATTAACCAGGCCTCTTGGATTTTTGAAATTCTACTCAAATAAGTGGTAAAATTATGTTTTATGTGAATTTGCAAATTCTCCTAGGAGGTGGGTAAAAGATGGTGAAAAGTTCAATAAACTTTTTATATATCTAAAATCATCATAAACTAACTCCAATGAATTACATTGAAATTATATAGGTATTATATATCTATTTTTATGTAAAATAAATTTAAATTAAATAAATAATTATTTAAATAAAAATTTGGTTTTAAACTATAACTCAGTGTTTTTCACTATTCATCAAAAATTGAATGTTTTCAGAAAAATACCAAAAATTCACCCTAGGATAATTTTGATATATTGAATCCAAAAATGAAGTCTGTTTTACCAAATTCAAAACATATAAGTTTCATTTATTAATTTAAAATTAATTTCCTTTGTCAAAACCAAAAGGCGTATTTTTAAGAAATAATAACTATCTAAAGATTGACACTTTTTTATGTCCAATTTCAAAGTAAAATTACTTACAATGACCAGCATTGGATTAAATGGTAAAAATAAAATCTATTTTTACTTATAAACCATTAAAATTTATAACTTAACACTATAAATTATTTTGATTAAAAAATTTGTTTTTAGTTAAAATATAGTATTTTTCACTATTCACCAAAATATGAAAGTTATCAGAAAAACACCAAAAATTTATTGAAACTAAATTCTTATGTCATGATTCTAAAGAAGAAGTTTATTTTGTTAAATTTAATATATAAATGTTTCAAATATTGGATTTAAAAAGGGTTCACCATTAAAAGACGGTAAAAGTGCATTTTTTTTTGAAAAATACTTCTTTTATATGAAAAAATGAATTACTTCTCAAATTATGTCTAAGAAACTCATAATATGGATTATAAAATTATAAGGATTATATAATGTTCAAAATTAAGTTAATACTATTCATAACCGCTTTTGAATGGCTAGTTTAGTAATCTTGTGGTGCGCTTGAACTTGGTGTTGCGTGTAGTGAAAGTTATTGAATTACTTTGAAGAAATAACATACTATAAAATCTTGGGGTGTTACATTCTTACCTCCTTAAATAAATTGAGTCCTCACAATTTGAAATTATTCTTCGAAAATAAATGGTTGAAAATAGAAAATACCTTTGTGGGGAAACCCACATTAGAAATTGGGTTAATACAATTTAGTCTTAATAAGAAGAAAAGGGGAATGAAAAAGTCACAACCAAATTATGATCTCGATTAAGAGAAAATTGGTGGCAATTAGAGACACATAATTGGAGGAAAAATGTAAATATTTATAGGGAGTGATTGAGGTCATCAATCACAAAAAAATTGTAGAATTTTGGGTCTCAAATCCACCAATCTTTGATGATTTAAAATACCATCGGTTCAAAAAAATGTAAGGTATTAGGATAACACATTTTTGGTTTTAAGATTCCTTACCTAATGTTTAAGAATTTATTTCTTCATAGAATAAGATAAGAAAAAAAATTATACTTGTCAAGTAGAGTTCTATCCTTTAACTAATTTCTACCACAAACTCATCTTTCACTCTAAAAGATAATAGAACTTAAAAAAATATATTCTATTTATCCTATTCGTATAGGGTTCCAAAAAAATGAATTTATAATTCATCTACCAGACCCTTAAAAAAACTACATTATTCAATCCAGGACATCACGTGGGTCAGTGGTAGGTGATACACCCTAGTCTCCCTTCAGTTGCGGGTTCAAGTCTCGCGGCCTTGCCGAACGCGACAGGTTGTCACCCGACCTCCGGGTTGTCCTTTTTATAACAATCGAAAAATAATCTTTATAAATGCTTTAACCTTAACAATTTTATCAAATTTCAAATATATTCCATTCCAACCTTTAGACTTATCCTAATTACTTCTGTCCAAACTCACAGTCCAAAATTTATATGGTAAATATAATTAAGATCTTTTTTTGCCACGTAATAACATGTGAATACCTTCATCATGTATTATTTAAAAATATGGTAACACCCTGAATTACCATAAAACCTTATTGATTACATTCATGCTCCCTTATTCCTTATAGAATACTGGACATACTCTTTCTATCCAAAAATGTTGTAAACTCCAACAATGATGAAATATACAAATCATTAATCAGTTTCAAGGTAATCAAGAATATCCGATATAATTTTTCCAAATAAATCATGTATTATTACAAAATCAATACCTCGGTATCAGAACCATATTATGGTTTATCTTTCTCTCAACCATATATTTTCCAAAAATTTAACCTGCTATTGAGTCACTTTTCTTGGTTCCACACAATCTCAAGTCCTTAATGAAATAGTACTGTAGTACAATCCTTATATACTCCATAATTATTATAACCAATACATTGTTCATACAACACTAAAATGACACAATTCTCTAATAAAAACATAAGAACTATAATCATTCCTCCTCATCTATGGTAGTATCATAATTTAATTATTATCCAATATCATCATTTGGGGCATACTCTGATGATTTGGACATTGGTTCGCGTAGTGTTCCAACTCCTTGCAGATGAAGCATTGAACATTTGAAACATTTTTCTTACCCTTGCAGTCACGGTCATGGTGTCCTTTTTCTACACACTTATAACAAACTCCCATTCCCTTCAGGAAAGTTTCAGGGTGTTTCTTCCCATAGTTATCACATATGGGAAAATTCTTATTTTACCTCTTTCCTTTATCTGTCTTTCTATCTACCATCCTTTTCTTCTCTGGCTTCCCTTCAAATCCATAGGACTCTGAAAACTCATTACTTATCTTATCAGCACATAATAATATTTCTTTATATAATGATAATACATGGGAGACTATTTCCCTTCTAAATTATGGATTAAGACCATGAAAGATATGATCCTTCTTACTCTTTGGATAATGTGTATTGCTGGAGTTATCATTCCTTCTACTGGGCACCATTTCTAAACAATGGAATACACTAGATTAGTTTATGAATAGAAATACCTAATCCCAAACTTGTAAAACACTTAACATAAATTAAACTGTTTATGGATATAATCCATAATCATAAAAATGTCTTCTTTGAGGAAGTATATACACATAAACCCTTCTTAATGGTTTGTAAAGAAAATGAGAATTATCCTAAGGATATCCCCTAGGAGTGTCGTAACCAAGAGTACATCAAGGCCCATTGTCACACACTAGTTTCCATTCGAGTCTAGCTCAAAGTGGTGTTTTCAGGTTTTACCCCTAGGTACATCTGTTCTAGAGCCGCCTCTACCTTCTCGTATCCAGACAGGGATGTATTTCTTGGAAAACTCCCAAAATCTATACAATACCAAAATTTTAGGAAATTCTTCTATACTAATCCTCAAAGTCCATCTTAGGTATATGTTCTCTAATAAGAGTTTATCTAAATCTATCTTCCATGGTTTGTACTAAACTTCCTCTGATACCAACTGTAACACCCTGACCCCAATTACCCAGAGTCGGTGCATTATTTTAATACATCGACATGATTACAAGAAACCAAGTTCGGAAGGGCCGATTGGTTTAGCAGTCTTGGAAAATAGATTAAATACATGAATGTTACATTACACATTATAAAATAAAAAACAACATAAATAATCCTTTATGAATGACATTATTCCCTTGTCTTAACCCTACATATCAATCATAATACACTTCTTGGAATCCTGGGAAAAATAAAACATAGAAAGGGGTGATCTCAGATGCTCAGTAAGGATAACAATACAACAGAAACTTTCATAAATAAGCATAAACATTTAAGGCAATGTTTAACTAAAACAAAAGCTTTTTAGACTTGAACTTAATCATAATATGGAAAAGATAAAATAAAATAATACCATTTACTTATTCACATGGATATTCTACTAGTCGAATAATCACATGTAATATCAATAACCACTTTTATAATGATGGAATGTATAATGCCATACTATCATAACCACATAGCCAAGGCCTCGTGCCAACACTAAAAATAAGATTTTGTAAAGGCCTTGTTCCAAGACACTAGTTTGTCTCATGAGACCTACCGATGCATCATGGAGCTATAGCGGGCTCCGCCCGTCACTTACTAAGTCCAATGCATTCCCATATGAAAAGGTTTAAACATAACACAAAAATTCGTATTAAAACTAGAATATGAAATGTCAATACCTTCTCCATAAACCATGAATGGTATAAAAATAACACATCCACAGTAAAAAATATCACAAAACCTTCAATACAATATGGGAGTTTTGTATCATAATAAACCAACTTCAAATAAGCTTAAAATCCATCAAAGGATGTTGAAATAGATGAAATCAAAATTATTTGAGAGAAATATCTATTTTTTTGAAATCATTTAAAAGTTACCTATTTATAAAATAGAACATTTACTTTGAAAATATCCTTATAATCTTTTAAGGGAAGATTCGTTGATTTTATAATGGCGGAAAATAGCCGCACCCGCCGTATAAGTTAAAAAAAGACATTCTTACCTTAATTTTGTCGAAAAGGTTAAAAAGGACCTTGTTTGGAAAACGACGAGAAGATTCCTTTATAAAATTCTAATGAAAAGTAAAACAAGGGTATAAATGACTTTAAACCATATTTTATAAAATAGTAAGAATGTTTTGAAATACATTTTTAAGAAACATGGATGTGGATGATAAAGAGGTCCTAGTAGATAATTACGTATAAACAACCTCGGATAATGAAGAGATTGTGAAATAAACCCTTAAAATGTACTTTTCCTTGATCTATGGTAGGTTAAAATCTTGTATAATATTTAAAACATTTTTATTAAGTTATAAAAGAACCATATATATAATTATGATATCATATATGATCTTCTATTAATGCTTTGTTAATAATATTTTAGTATTATCGTCATTTTGGGTGTTAACTTACTCATTTTCTTTTATATGTTTTGTTACATAAGTCATATTTGTTATGAATAGGCTGTATCTTATTCATATCCAGAATTATATCAAGTCCTTAAACATTATTTTTAATCATCAAATGAGAATTTGACTTGAATGGATACGTTGGGGATTGAATCTCATCGCGTTCGTGGAGACAGTAGTCCGTACGTACACACGAGCGACAATATCATTATTTTGATATTAAAATAATATATAATTGGATGGTATATCATATATAAAAAATCATTATAATTTTATATTTATTATTTACATCAATTACATATCATTATCATACCCATCCAAATAATAATGTTTTTGAATAACAATTACACCACGACGTGGAGACGGTAAGCCGTACGTATGCACGTATGGTGACATGTCATTAAAAGGATAGATAGAATACTGAATATGGTTGTACCATATTTATAATGAAATCATAGTATATATAATATACTGGAGTTATTATTTTATAATGTAAATGACAAAGAAATAAGAAGTTGAAGAAGAAAGGAACTTGAAAAAGGGTGGTGAAAACATTACCTCTTCTTCGGGTTCTTCCTTTTGATTTGATCAAAATGTCTCCTTAAGTTGGATTTATGATCAAACTAAGGCCTCTAGGTCTAAGTGAGGGAAGTTGAGAGAATATTTGGTCAGGGTTTTGCCGAGAAAAAATGCTTTGAAGGTGTAAATTAGAGAGAAGGGGGAGTGACATTTTATAAGAGGGGTGAGGGGAACCTTTGGAAAAGCTAGAAATATTATTTTATAATAAATACATATTCGGTTTCTAATGGATCCAAAGTTGATTATTTAAAGGTTAAGGTGGGTATGGGTCGAAATCCTTTTAACCAATATATTTTATATAGGGTTGGGTCACTATATTAACCTTATCATTTATATTTAACTCTTAGTTAAATAGTTTGACATTTACCACGTCTCTTTGTATTTTATATTATATATTTATTAAACATGCTATATAAATCCAAGAGACCCCCAAGTGGTCCATTAATGATACACCTATCATGATATAAGTACTTTGGTCAAGACTTAGATTTTTAGGAATAGAATATAAATTAATAATATAATATTTGTTTTAAAAACTCTTTTATGTCAATTTTGACACTATTGGGTATTGTGTTTCTTATAATATCATAAGAACATTATTACTTCGAATAAAATTTATTTAACGAATAATAATATGTCATATTAACCTAGAAAATTATTGGAATTCATAAAAAGTCTCAAATACATTTATTTTGTTATTTATAATATAAATTATTTTAATATTTCACTAATAAGGTAATTACTACATCATCATTGTGTCATAAATAAATTAAATTATTTAGTGTCTAAAAATTATAAATAAAATACCATTATGTATCAAATCTTTTTATATTTCTAATGAATATTTATAATAGAGATTATCTTGTGTATAACCCTATATAAAAAACGTTTTAGTTAATAAACATTGATTTTAACTATTTTAACTCTTCTTTGAATTAAATAATAATAAATGTCCTAATCTAATTCAAGTGGACCTAAATGATAATATTTTATTCATAAGGTTGTTTTTGGTCGAGATACAATTTTACAATAGAATTAGGACATGTGTTAAGGAAATATTAATATCATTTTTACCCTTAATTACCCTATTTACTTTTAATCGTTGCAAATAAAAGTAAAAAGTTACTATTCATCAAAAAAAATTATCTTATTGAACCACATTTTACTCTTTGATATTAACCATGTCTATCGGATTTTTGAAATTCCACTCACATAAATGGTAAAATTATGTTTTATGTGAATTTGCAAATTCTCCTAGGAGGTGGGTAAAAGACGGTGAAAAGTTCAATAAAATTTTTATTTATCTAAAATTATTATAAACTAACTCCAATGAATTAAATTGAAATTATATAGGTATTATGTATCTATTTTGACCTAAAATAAATTTAAATTAAATAAATAATTATTTAAATAAAAATTTGGTTTTAAACTATAACTCAATGCTTTCACTATTCATCAAAAATTGAAAGTTTTCAGAAAAATACCAAAAATTCACCCTAGGATAATTTTGATATATTGAATCCAAAAATGAAGTCTGTTTTACCAAATTCAAAACATATAAGTTTAATTTATTAATTTAAAATTAATTTCAGTTTTCAAAACCAAAAGGCGTATTTTTAAGAAATAATAATTATCAAATGATTGACACCTTTTTATGTCCAATTTCAAAGTAAAATTACTTACAATGACCAGAATTGGATTAAATGGTAAAAATATAATCTATTTGTACTTATAAACCATAAAAATTTATAATTTAACACTATTAATTATTTTGATTAAAAAAGTTGTTTTCAGTTAAAATATGGTATTTTTCACTATTCACCAAAATATGAAAGTTATCAGAAAAACACCAAAATTTTATTGAAACTAAATTATTATGTCCTGATTCTAAATAAGAAGTTTATTTTGTTAAATTGAATATATAAATGTTTCAAATATTGGATATAAAAAGGGTTCACCATTAAAAGACGGTAAAAGTGCATTTTTTTGAAAAATACTTCTTTTATCTGAAAAAAATGAATTAGTTCTTACATTATGTCTAAGAAACTCATAATATGGATTCTAAAATTATAAGGATTATATAATGTTCAAAATTAAGTTAATACTATTCATAACTGCTTTTGAACGTCTTGTTTGGTAATCTTGTGGTGTGCTTGAACTCAGTGTTGCGTGTAGTGAAAGTCATTGAATTAATTTGAAGAAATAACATACTATAAAATCTTGGGGTGTTAAATATTAGGTAGGAACTTCATGTCTGTGGTTATTTATGTAACCCCCTTAATAAATCCTTTGGTTCCCTTCACCTGCGAGTGATTTCTAAATGCACATAATAAATGGATTATCCCAAGGCAAGTGGAGGCAGTTCAAGACAGAACCATTATGAATCCAACTCAGGTGATACAAAAGTGTAAATATGGAATGTTTTAACTCATGTAAAGACTAAAAATAAGAGTTATTTTCCATGGGTCAATGGTTGATTTAATGTATGTTCATTAAATCAACTGTTATGTAAGCTCATAATTGAATCATTTAATTAATTAATTATTTCTATGCATTATTTTTTTGGATGAAAGACCACAATCACATAAATAAATTAATTAATGTGAAAAGAAAATATTTAACTAAATGGATAATGAATAAATGTTTTATGCAATATGGACAAATAATTAAGTAACATTCACTTAATATTAATAATAAATTTAAAGGATAAAAACAAGATAAAATCTATGCATAATAAAAAATAAAACCCCTCAACTAAATATTATGTCAAAGTTGGCCTTTAATTAATTGATTAGGAACAAAACTCAATATAAATAAGTATTTGACCAACCCTTATTAGAAAACTTACTTTTATTAGAGGAGTTCTTATGAATGTTTTAGGTTAAATTAACCATTTTACATCAATAATAGTAGCCCTTACTATACTTAGTGTAATTTGAAGGAAAGTGTTGAAGAAATACAAGGAAGGATTTCAGGATTGAGGAATCCACTCAATAGATCAAGGAGTTGCAAACCCATAGTTGGAATAGACATGCCTATCTAAATACCTTCAAGTTTCTTGACCAACCCTTGTTGGGGTTATGCGAAGGGGAATATGGATCCTTGACACTAGAATGTCCTATAAACTAGACATTTCAAGTTAAATGGTGAGAGCTATTGAGACTTGATAAAATAGCAAGAGAATTAATAATATTTAATTATTATTATATCTCACATAATTTGTAATCAAGTTTATAAATAATCATATGTTTTAATTATTATATAAAATGGAAAGGAAAACTATGAAAGCAGTGAAATCATTCCTTAACTCAAGGTATGTACTTACAAATAAATTTTTTAAGATTTGGTACAATTGTTTTGGAAATGCAATATTATCTAATAAATTTAGTTATGTGTTGGAATCCCCTATTCATGTACTGCCACCACAACAGGTGAGAGAAAGTGACAGGGAAGCCTACTAGAGATATATTTTGTATTCTTCTTATGTACGTTGTATTATATTATCACCTATGACTAGATATTTAATGATGAAACTTAATGAAATGGATGCTTATACCATAATGACACATCTCCATTCTATTGAGAAATAGAAGGATAGACTTGAAATAAAAAAGATTTTCAATGCCTTATATCAGTGTAAACTGGAAGAATGCAATCTATCTACTGATCATGCTTTCAAAATACTAGGGTATATTGATCAATTAGAAAAACTGGACTTCTAATTAGATAATAAATTATCCATTAATATTATTTTATTTTCCTTACCACTAAGATTATCCTTATTTTTCCAAGCCCAGAATAACAATATGAATAAGTCACCAAGAAACTTTTGTCAATACTTTACCAAGATGATAAGGATTAGTTGAAACCTATTTCTCCATCCCCTATGGTGAAAATTTTGGAACAAAATGCTGATGATTATATGGATAATATATATCCAAAATATCCCTCATAAAATCCTTCAAAGAGACAAAGGATTTGAGGTAAAATAATGAATAGGATGTTACTTGCTTCTCATGTAGAAAGCTAGGACATTGAAAAATAAATTTCAATGAATTGAAGAAGAAACTAATTGAATACAATTAAGGTATATTCATAAATTTTCTCTTCATAACTTTTATATTAAATGAAATATTCTTACAAATACATGTATATAAATATAGGAAACAAGAAAGAATAGAAGGGTAAAAGAGTGAACTGAAAAGGAGCAAAGAAATGTTGATTCCTCTGTCATCCAATGGGAGATCGTTTCTTCTCATTGCTAAATGGATTGATTAATATTTGTAATAATTGTTACAGAAACATTTATTCCAGTGAATGTATAGACACAACCGGACATTATTTCACATTTTCAATAAATGATTTTATGGTACTTTAAATACAAAACTATTAGTTCAGTAAGTCTTAAATCAAATATATCCATTACTATGAATGATGAATATTTGATATTAGACTCTTAAATAATTGTGGAAAGATAATTATTTTTCAAATAAAAATAAATTTAGTTTATTTTTTTATTCCCTTAAAAGTGTTTTTATCCTCAATTGGGCTATGTTATTATATATACAAACAAACTACTTATCATGTTTTAGATAAATAAACCTTTATAAATAAAGGTATGTCATAAATCTTTTAAAATTTGTTCAACATATCCATGTAAACTATTCTAAGTATGAAGGTAAATTAATTTACTTCATGATATTTCTTTAGAAAATTTTATAAATGATTAGTGAAGTAAATGAGTACACGTGATAAAGATGGAGGAATCTCTGAGATGGCTTGTAAGAGAATATCTAATTAAAGTAATCATTGACCAAACATCTGGAGTAATAGTTATCCTAAACTCACATTTCATTTTATATATCAATGAATTAATGATAGTCTAACTGAAAATTGATATTTTTATTTTCCAAACACTTTTTAGGAAAAAGTGATAAACCGACAAACACTTTTGAGGAAAAGTGGTAAACCATAGATGACTTCACAACAAATATCAAACACACAATGGCCAACCAAACAACTCATTAAATGATAGTAAAAGGAATATTAATAATGAATCATATATATATTGAAAATCTTCTATTGTACCATCTAAGAAATATTTTTCAATTAGAAGTTAAAAAACTAACCATATGCCAACTATATTATCTAATGGATATCATATCAATTATAATATGATAATAATTAATTAGAACACTACCACAAGTATTTTTTGAAAATAATTTGTTAAAAGATGTCCCTAGATACAAACAAACATCAAGACACTAAGGTGCATCTAAGTTAATAATACTAAAGCTGCTAAGGATATTAAAATCAAGTCAATATGGACTATATTTATATAAAGGGAGCTTAAATTTTTAAATTTAGTGGGAGAAAACTTAATTTTTATGGTTTAAGGCTCCGGATGTTCATGAGTTGGTATTGGAATACTGGACCCTACTGATCTTAGTGGGAGGAGTAGTTTCAAAGAAACATACTGCATAGGAATTTATGACAAAAAATGTGGATTATTTTCACCATGATGGGTGATACAAGTATTATTATTTCAGAATAATGATTCCTATAAAAAAGCAATAAATGGTAATATGATAAAGTTGACTAGTATATATTGTATGAGTTGGTTCCCTAGAACTGACTTTTGTATACTTTATGATAACCTATATTCATTGTTTTTTATATTAATAAACTCTTTATAACATCGTGATTATTCTTATGCATGTCATAGTATGTGATAATTTCATAAGAGTAGGTTTCATAATGAAAGTTTATATCTGTTACCCACCACGATGAGAGACCAAAAGTGCTGGATAGTATTCTTAAAATATGTGTTCTATAGCCTGATGAAATCATTTTATGGATACAAATGATACAAGATAACAGGGTTAGAGACTCATAGGAATTTGAGGCACCTTCTCATGGTGTATGCCCTTGGTAATATGTCGTGTTGGATTTTATGAGAATGAGACCCACCAGTAGGAAATCAATATTTATATGTGTCATTGGATGTTTCTATCTTTGGATGTTTATATTGGTCTTTATACTATAATATTATTATTATTAATGAGTGTTATAAGTTGCGTACTTTGATGTATTGTTGAAAACCAAGATGACATATGTTCACTGCGAGGTAGGATATGTCAGGTGCATCAAAAGTAATATTTCATTAATTAATAAGGTGAAAAAGGATTTTCCTCTTCTATTGTTTAATAGAAGTTGATATCTCATTCTCTATTATGGAAATTATATATCCTAAATAAATACATGGCCCTAGTGTCATATAGGTAAGTTTAATTTCCAAAAATTCAAAGAAGGAGACATCTATCACATAGGTTAATGTCATTAGCATGCGACTTATTTGATTAGATATAATGTGATAAAGGGATTATATTACACTATAAGCATCCGTAAGAGGTATTATGTCATTTTTATATTAACTTCATTCTCTATGGGTGCCTTGGAGTGTTGCTAGATTCTAACCTTAGACTTTAGGTAGCTTCACCTAATTCCAATGAGAAAGAGACCTTGAGGGCCACTCATTAAGTGTATCAAAAATCTCATTTAAATAAAATATTAACATTTATTAAATAAAAGTTGAATAAATATTATCCCCACATGTGGTTTAATAATTATTTATATTTTCTTGATTGCATATATTCCTTCACCAGTTATTTGAGAGAATATTATGTGAGAAGAATATTTAATAAATATTTATTTTCTATTTAGTGAATATAATATTTATTTATTTATTTTTAAATAATGAAGTGATATTTACTTGTAAAATAAATAGTTCTTATTCATGTCCCAATAAATGTTATATAGGAATGGAAAACTTAGTTTAATGGCGTGGTGAGAAATAATATATATTTAATATTATTTGAATAAAAAATATACAATTTAATTCACGATTTTAGAGAATGTCATGAAATAATAATAATAATAATAATAATAATAATAATAATATTATTATTATTATAGACATGGGGTTCCATAGGTATTATAGATGTAATAAGGTAAAAAGAGAAATTATTATTTTCTAACCTTAGTGTTATAAAAACCCAATTATATTATTTTCATAATAGAGCCAATTCCTTTTGTGTTGTGCACAAAAAGAGCTAGAGAGAATCCAATCAATGCCCTAGAGAGCTCCCTCTCTAAGAACGCTCTCAAGAATGGAGAGTGATCCTCCTCTACCACCACTCTCAAGTTAAGAGAGATCAAATAAAACCAATTCTCTAAGTAGTTATTAGGGTGATAAAAGGAAAACAATGTAATCATTAGGATCTACCATGATATCAATCGAAGATTCCTATGATGACATTTAGAGGTTTTTTTAACACATGTCGATCACCGCTAGAGGGAATAAATTCTCTATTTATAAAATTCAATGGTTGTATGACATAGAGATGTTTCTAGATCCGTCAATAAAGAAATAATTTCCTAAAAGGAATTTATTTAATTGGTTAAATTAATTATAAATAATATGTGATGATCATGTACTTTGGTTCCAAGTTTTCTCCAAGATCTTTTGAAGCTCCTCCCAAGATTTTAGAATCACCCTCTCAAGGTAAGGGATCCTCTAATTCTTCTCTTTATTCAAGCACCTTCTTTATATCATGCCTTTTTATTTCCAATTTATCATATTGGGAAATGTTTTTACACATCCTTATTACCATCATTATGATTCCAAAGTAATTAAATACTCATTTCTCTCTCATTAACCCCGCCTATAAATTTTTATGTACACCCATTATACAGCCGAAATTATCCTACTATTTTCCATACCAAACATTTATATAGTGAATACTCATCCCCATTTCCACTCAAGGGTATTCACATTATTATACCTATAATTTATTGATTAGTATTTACATGTATATAACCCTAACCCCTTAATCACATGGTTAACATTGATGAAATACAACCCTATTTTGTATGATCTATGTGGAACACTTATGTATGTACAGGTGGGTCCAGAATTATATAACCCTACAATGCATTGGGTAATGCTTTTATCTCATGAGATGTCATTTATGGTGCATAAAAGGTTATTATAAGCACACTATGTTAGGTTTTCTAGGTATTTTTTCTTTGACATATGTTTATGATGTCATGTTTTATGTTGTTTCCACTTTCCTATGTCGCCTTTATGTTATCAAATTATATCATGCCTCATTTTTCAAGATTATGATTTTCACACCTCTTATGTTACCTTGATATTCATATTAGATCACATGTGCTACTTTAAATAGTTCTATGTTTTGTTTATTCCATTATTAAGCTTTAAATCTTACCCCTTTCTTATGTACATTCCTAGGTCATCCCATGAATTTTTAATGATCCATGGAATATAAAGGTATGTTTTAAAGTTTTAAAATATTGATGTTATACCCATGTTTCATGTTAATGTTCTATATTCCTAATTTACCAAATACACTATGTCTCATGATATTTTGGGGTTGTATTAATTTCATCTTTATGTAATAAATCGTGAAATAAAGTGTATTAAAATATAGGTTATCATAATTGGTAAAAGAGAAAAGTCTTGTTATTTTTGGGATCTGGACTAGAAAACTCGAGTAAAATTCTTAAGGATAATAATGAACATTGGAAACAACCCTATTTTTTTTTGAAATTATAGATTAAGTAGTTTCTAAGAAAATACATCTCTGTCTAGATACTAAAAGTGGATGTGGGTTTGGAACAGTGTTACGTAGGGGTAATAACCACAAAACGGGCACATTGATCTTGACTCGATCATCACCTAGTGCAAACAGACACACTGATCTTGACTCGATCATCACATAGTGCATTATAATCGGCCTTTCTGCACACCTATTTTGACACTCCATTGGGATATTCTTTGGTAAATTCAAAAGATCTTTATGAACCATTATAAAGGGAACAAAAATTCCCATAATATTTTATATTAAGAAATAGATCATAGATAACTTAGATTAAAAACTAGAAATTTATAGGTTAATGAATATATGTCATTTATGAGTTATCCATTTAATTTCCATGGTTTCCCATTTATGTCTTTATTAGTTTAAAAATATTCATCCCTAATTTTTCCTTTATTCTAGTTAATGGATAGAAACAGGAGGAACCAAGTCAACAACTAATACAATGGGCAATGTGATGGCTGGCCAAATGAGATGCATAACCCGACGAGAGCTTGAATTTTTAACTTTGTGAAAATACTTTAACAATTGACTCAGTTTTTGAAAAGAAACCTGAATCGGGATGAATTCCCAAGACCCCATAAGAAAGATAAAGTTGCAATTGAGATATTTATGTGACAAAGTCCTCTAAATTTTAGTGGAATTTCTAATTATTTAATAGTATAGAAATGGATCAAATCCAATGAAAAGATCTTATATATCCTTAAATGATTTGAGCTAGAGAAGTTTGTGAAGGTATTTTATCATATAGAGGGAGAAGTTGATTAATGTTAGATGTTGGTCAAAAATATGAATCCCTAGGAGGAGATCAAAGAAATGGAGTGGAAGGGATTTATGAAAATGTATTTCAATAAATATTTTACTTGAGATCCATGACTTAAAATATAGAGGGAATTCCTTATCCTCAATGAAAAGGATGATGAATCAATTGGGAATACAAGAGAAATTTTATAGGACTTGCATGATTTACTTAAAACTTTTTCATTACCTATGAAATTAAAGTTAACAACTTCTTTTGTGGGATAAATTAGAGTATACAAAAAGATTTATCCATTCAAGAATTTTATAGCTATGAGGAAATTTTTTGATGTTCCCTCAAAGTCGGAATGAAGATCATATAATATCAAGGTTCTCATGGGGATAAGAAGTGGAAAATAAATATTAATTTTAGAAGTACAATGGATAAATCTAATGATGGTAATAAAGTCAAACATTCCATTTGTCAAAAGTGTAGGAATAAAAATCCATGTAATTTCCTGAATGGGGTGAGGAAAGGCTTTAGATGTAGGAAGGAAGGGCACCTAGCTAGAAATTTATGATGGGAGAAACCCACCAATGTGATGGATGAAAGGAATGATCCAGTTAACCCCCAACATATCATCCAATATTTCAACTTCAAGGAATAAAGACACTATGTGAATCAATGCCCTAAGCCAAGGGTTGTTTATGATAACCAAAAACAATAACCTCTAAGTCCTAGAGAACAAGGGACAATGTATTCCATAACAACTGCTGAGGTTGATCCTAAAAATAATGTGGTGATAGGTGTACTAGTTATTCATTCAACAATAGAGAACATACGATTTGATTTTGGTTCTATGAATTCTTTCATATCATTTTGGTTTAATAGATATATTCATACATCGCCTCAAAACATAGAAGTTGAGTTATCAATGAAGACAAAAAATAGGTCAATTATCGTATCCCAAGCATATAAATCATCCCATAACCATATTTGTGGGATGTTCTTCGCAGATAACCTTTGGATACTCCCTTTAGTATAATTTGATGTTATTATGGGAAAGGATTGGATTTCTTTATATAGAGAAGACAAAAATTACTAAGAGAATGAAGTCACCATATGTATCAAAAATCACCCTCCAATTATATACAAGTGAAAGGAGGAGGATGAAACACTTTTTGTATAATCCTATCAAGAATTGATATTATTGCCTTATAAGAAATAATATCTAGCTCAAATGATTGATAAAAAGGAAAAGATCATCCCTGATGTCATTCCCATTGTAAGGGAATATATGAATGTGTTTCGTAAAGAACTTCATGGTCTTCCTCTAAGCCGTGAGGTTGGGTTATCAATTTAGATTATACTTAGAGATTTTCCAATATATAATACTCCATATAGAATGGTTATTATTAAACAAGAATATATGAAGAAAAAACTTAAGGAGAATCTAGATAAAAGGTTTATATGCCCAAGTGCTTCACTATGGGGTGCATCAATCCTCTTCATCAAAAATAAGGATAGTTCAATGTGCCTATGCATTGATTATAATAAGATCAATAATACCACGATAAATAACAAGTATCCTCTACCATGAATTTAGGAATTTTTCAATCCGCTACATGGAGTCTAGTACTTATCTAAGGCAGATCTTCAGTCAGGATATTATCAAGTAAAGGTAAATAGGGGGATATCCTGAAGACTAATTTTCGTACAAGGTACATGCATTATGAGTTCATATTTTTTCCATTTTAACTCCCTAATTCCACATAAATATTCATTAACTTGATGAATATATTCTTTAAGGATTACATTGAAATTTTTTTGGTAGTATATATAGATGATATTCTTATTTACTATAAAGTAATGGAAGAACATTAGGAGAATATAAATATTGTATTGAAGACCTTATGAAAGGAAAATTTATATGAAGAGTATAGTAAATGTGATTTTTGGTTTGATAAAGTTACTTTCTTGGGGAATGTTATCACCCAAAAATGGATATATGTGGATCCGTCTAAAAGAGAGGAAATCAAAGGATGGACCAGACCAAAATCTATGATGGGAATCTATTGTTTCCTTGGATTATCTAGGTACTATCATCAATTTATAAGAAATTTATTATGATTTTTAAGCCCACTAACCAAGATAAATCAAAAGGGTATCAAGTTTTCCTAGACTAATGTATAACATACCAACCCAGATGCCTCTTTAAATAGTGATCTAGGTCGGTGGACCACTGGCCCTTTGGCACGCCTCCCCATACATCAAAGGCGACTAGAATGGAGGGGCCATGAGGTTGGGTGATACATTATTACTGACTCTGATGGGGGTAGGCAGGGGGACATGAGGCCGAGTTAGATGTTATACCTGACCCTAATATGGGTGGGTAAGGGGCCTTGAGGTTAGATGTATTATGATAGTTTTTGGTTGGGGAGTGTAAGTGTGGTGAGGTGTGCTTCCTGTTACAACTTCCCATATCTGTGATATATATATATATATATATGTATATAGTTATGGTCATCTGAACATTGATTGGTATTTAGTTGGATGCCACCTAAATTGGATTTGGTGGAGCTTCATGAGGGCAGTGATGTGTTGCTGCATGAGTGTGCATGGGATGAGGCCCTTGAGGGTCAGAATGAGGCCCCATAGGGTCGGGATGATAATGATATGAATGTACAAACATAGGTACAACCTCAGGTATTGGTAGAACAACCACAAGATATGGAATATTTTGGGATATGGATTGACAAGTAGCTCCAGGAGTCTGGTTCAGGTTATATAGGATATCAACAGGGGAGATCAAGGAGATGATCCATCTATAGCATATCTGACCCACAAGTTCCAATTACGACACCCACTACTATTCTAAGGTGAGGATAGACCGTAGGTGGAAGAGAACTAGATCAAGTTGGTCTGGAACATCTTCAACCTGCTCGAGACATCCCTGGGATAAAGGGTGAAGTTAGATACATACATTCTCATGGGATCAGAAAAGAACTAGTGGGATATATAGGTACAAGTGGGTAAATGTGAGGGACTGGTAGGGAAGGACTCTAAGGCTAGGTTCTTCAATCATTTCTTACCTAAGATGCTATGGGTGGTGATATCCCATGAGTTCTTGAAACATCAATTGGGAGACACATTCATTGTGGAATATGCAACCATGTTCACTAACATGTCCACATTTTCACTTTCCATGGTAGGCGATAACATTATGAGAGTGAGTAATTTCAAGGATGGTTTACGACAAACCATCAGGGTACAAGTAAACATCTTCAATTTATCCTTATTCATAGAGGTAGTGATCTAGGTGGTGATAGTCAAGGGGAATATGAAGGATTGGTCTTATACGAGCTGGGTGATGGTGTCAGGTGATTTTAGTGGCAATGCTTCAGGTGGAAGGAGGTGGGGTTGGGAGGAATATTAGTAGGTTAGTAATGCCATAGATTCAGGAAAACCACTGAGGAGTGTGTATTTATCCATGGGATTATAGTGCAGGAAGCTGGTAGATGTCCAGATTCAGTGTGAGTGGATTATAAAGGAGTGATATGAATTTTGAAAGGTGGTCCATCTCGAGAGGTTCCACAGTAAACCATCTTTTATATATATAATTCAAGAATAGGGACAAACACATGCATATGAAGTAGGAACAAGAGTGGTACTAGGAGGTCGTAGCTAAGAGTCAAATGCACACATGGGTCATGGTAGAGACAATGAGACCTAGCAGTGGGGTCATTCGCTTCTTGTTGGTGCAACTTCATAGGGAGGCTAGGCCAGGGGCATTTAGGCTTCAGGCTAGGTGTATGTAGTCGAGTTGTCAGTTTCAAAGTAGTCTAGAGAGATGATTATGGTTAGTTGTATGTTGTGGGCATGATTGAGTTTTATTTTACTTTGTCATGGATCTTTTTGTATGGAATGATTGTTTTTAGTGCATGAGGTGCACAGATGTATGGTTTTTGGACTAACCAGGTGCTGGTTAGTGGGTTGCCATCAAATATGATGTCTGATATATATATATATATATATATGAATGTATGTATGTATGAGGTGTATTGACACAAATATTATTATGGGAATCGATGCAATACAGGTTTTGTTTGAGGTGCATGGGAATCTGGGAATTGACGTGATTAGGGTTATGTATGAGGGGTGTGGCACCAAGGCTTCTTATGAGCATCCATTGAGGTGCAGGTAATTTTGGGAATCTAATGAGATGCGGCACATGATAGGTGTAATACATGACATAAAAATTATTTGATCACTTGATGAGGTGAAAGAATGATAATGTTTCATGGGAGGACTTTTGATTCTGGGAGTAGTCGGTGGAACATCTTATTATTTGAGTTTGGGTCAAAATGTGACTGGGTAGGTAACTCCTAGGGTTGGGAGCACCTTGATGGGAGTTGACCTGTGACTTGATGACTGGGGTAGACCAGGTTGATTTAAATGATATGGGTATGTTCAATACCATCTCTAGGTAATACTTGATATCTCTTTTATGAGCTATGTTATGGTGAGGAGATTATAACATCTTGGGTTTTTATAATGAGTCGTTTTTTGGGTAAATTTGAATTTTTTGTGTTTGGTGAGTGGGAAAATTATTTTCTTATTCTTTGAAAATCAAGTTTGGTAGTTTTATTGAAACAAGTCCTTTTTTACTTTTTTATGAGTCCCAACAAGTTCTATGTAGTGTCAAATGGGTTTCGGGTGCATTGGAGCCCAAAAATGCAGTTTTAGGAAAGCACAAACTGGGGTGCAAGATTTTGACAAACAATGTGGCCCTCCAGATGCACTGAGCATGGTTTGTAAAATAGTGTAAGAGGGGGTGAATGGCTATGAAATACCTCAACATTTTTTTATAAGAGGGTATTCACATGGTTTTTACATGGTTTGGAAAAATGTGTGTCTTGGTCATGCACGGGTGGTGCTTAGAAAGTGGGAACCACACGGTTGGCACATGGTTTTCTAAATCTTGTAGTAACTATGAAACTTCTTTAAAATTAAAAAATAACCATTTTACCTTATTTTTATTATTATGTCATACCATCATTTCTCCTCCCATGTGTGGCTCTCCTCTGGGAAGCCGTGGGATCACTCCTCTCCCTCTTCTAGGTATAGGCCTCCACACTCCATCAGAGCTCTAATTTTCAATCTGTTGGTGCCTATGGATTCTTCTAGATAAGACCTTTAATATGATATCCTCTTTTCTTTGTTTCTCTCTTCATATGGTGTTATAAATCCATTTGATCTGTTTTACCCTGTTTTCAGGGCATTTATCTAAAACATCGATATCTCTTGTTTCAGATTGAGTTAGAGGCTGATATCAGACGAGCCTATTCCTCTGAGTATGATATAGGTGGGTCTGAGATTTATTAATGTTTTTCAGTTGTTTTGGGTGTGTACTCTTAAATGTGATGTTAGGTTGTCCAAGGGATACCCTAAATAAATTTATTTCTACTTTTATATTGTTTAAATGGTGCCATGAGACGTCATTGGGTATGTGTGATATCTCAAATATATTCTATGTGTAATAATAATATTTTAATATTTTTAATTGGTTTACATTGCTTAATTTCCAAAACAATGTTTGAAAAATAAAAATAGGACAGACTTTATTCAATTAAACATTGAAACGTTACATTTAAACAAGTCCAAAAGAATCTTACTAACATAGAATACCTACTAAGAGACCTATCAATATCAATAGGGACCCCTGAACATCACAATTAAACCAAGAAGATAGTGAGCGTCCTTTGGGTCTACCACAATGAAGAACATTATATCTAGAGCTATGGAGACCGAACTAAGCATTAGGGGTACGTAAAGAACCACCTTCAAAAGTTGTTTTGAGTTTGGAATACCCTAAACACCTATTTATAAGGCTTTTGTGACCGTAAGTAGCAGTTTTGGTCCTTAGGAAACCGTTGGTTTTGTAACGATCACAATTTCTTATAACCGTTGAGTACTTTTAATAATATTGATTATCTAAGGTATTTTGAATATTTTATGTATTTTAAGTATAAAATAATTTTAAATGTTCAATGTATTTTAGTGATTTAATTTTGTATCTTTGAATATATTTTAATTGAACTTATCTTTATATTTTGAAACCATAATGTTTTAAAAACCTAAAATGAATTTCAAATAATTACTTTTGGGTTTTAATGAAAAAATAAGGAGAAGTAAAAATGTTTACTTCGATTAATTCAAATAGAGGTATACATATTTTTGAGATACAAAAACTATCTATTTTAATTTGAAAACATCTTTATGAATACTCTTATTAATTAAAAGTTATACTTCTGGTTATGTGATGACATAGTATAGTTTATACGTTGATTTGTATACTATAATGTTTCAAAGTTTAAAAAGAAGTTGAAATCACGATTTAATGTAATAAAAATTAATGACATAGTTATTGTTTTAATGAAAATACATTTTTAATACTTCTTTTTGATGATTATGGTATATTTTTAAGTTATACAGTATGTTTTGATAAAAAATTATGTTCTACCATTAAAGGCCATCCCATAGCCATCCAAGGGAGGAAGCTCACACCATCTCACAAAGGAGTGGGAAGCCAAGACTTGGCCCCTATACCAGTGTATGCTAGTAGTGAGGGTGCATGCATTCCCACAATAGTGATGGGAGGAACCTGAGTAGATCCACCAGGTGGGGTAACACGACGACAGGGGTGGGCGGAGAGCACACCCGTAGGTGAACTCGTACAAAGCGATATTAGGGAGGGGGAGAGGGATTTGTGGTGAGTGCTCGGAGTGCCAGGCTTATAAATCCAGCTAAGAAAACATTCCTTTTTCTATGTGGGATGAGCTCTTTTAGTGGGCATCAAATCTCAACCGTCCGATATCGCCACACAAGATCTGGATCGTTTGATCAGTCTGGCCTTCAAATCTCTACTACTGCGGATTAAATATGCATGATCTGGATCATCTTCCCTTTTTCCACATCTTCTCCTCACCTCTTCTTCTTCCTCACACCAAACCAGTGGCTTGCCCATGATTTTCTTCTCCTCATATTCTTCTTTTTCTTCTCCCCCAATATCCTCTAACATTCTCTACAGACCAACCCATGATTTCTACTCATAAGCCTCTTTTGGTCTCCTTTTTATTATTTCTTTACTCCTCTTTTAAGTTTCCACAGGTTTATATATATATATATATGTATATAATAATATAATCACTGATTATATTGGGATTTATTTTAATTAGAGTATTAGACCTGTTTTGTTTTAGTCCATATTCGGTGGTCTTTGTTTATTATGAATCATTATGTTTAAAATATAAATATTTATATATGACCTATATATAAAACCTAAACTACACTTGTAACCTTAACCGATTTCTCTTGTCAACCTATGAACAACCACTTCCCAACCCATCCTCTCTCCTAAACCCATGTAAGGGATTAATTTGATTCTCTTTTATCATATTATTTATGCCTTTGTGTTTTTGGATATAAATATATATATATGCAGTTTCTCCTCCAAATCCAAACATATTTGTGTAAATAGGTTTATCAGTGTTTTTGAGAGTGCAATACTCATGAAATAAATTTATGTTTTCTTTGAATTCAACATGCAAACCCTTTTTGTCTACTATTTCATTTTTATGGATTATATATATTTATATAATTTTATATGACTTCCAATCCAGACTCATTTGGGGATTTTTCTAAATATGATTATCAGTATTAACTAATGTTTTAAGGTGTATATCCCTTGTAAGGGTTAATCATAGTTTGTGTTTGTGTAAACTATATATATATATATATATGAATATATATACTTATATTCAGATATATGAAACAAAACCATTTTTGGTTTTTATGAGTTTAATTGATGATCATTTGTTTTTAAATGATGTTCTGAAAACATATAATACATGAAAGGGTTTATTTCATCTTGTTTTAATATGAAAAACACTTGTTTACAACCTATGTATATATGGTTATTTATAAACGTATATATATAATTTTGATTATATAACAAATCTGAATTGGGTTTTCATAAAGCCTATTCTTATTGATCAAATTATGTTTTTGAAGGGTACAAAAATTATAAGGATTTATTAAACCTTGTGTGGGGTTGTGAAAATCACATGTATAGACCTTGTGTATATAGGGTTTTATATAATTTTCAAAACCAACATATATACATATATGTATTTAAATTTTGACTTCTCAAGTTTTAAATAATGCTGGCTATGTTAGTAAGTAGTATAATTTTTTTCATTCTTAAGAACAAAAAAATATTTATACATAAATAATCACATGTGATTAATTACCTTTTCTTTTATACATGAATACTCCACATGAAATACTGATTTTTCATCCATACATTGTCTTCCAATTTTTCACGAGATATGCCTTTGATTATTTAAGTTTATGTTTTAATCTATTTTGATATAACAATTAAAATTTCATGGATTAAACAAGCATCTCAAAGTAAAAACATGTAAACCATGGCATGAAAAGTTTCACATTTATAAGGGTTTAATGAAAGAGTTATTATTTTATGTGACAACCCATTATTTTGTGTGTACTATTTCTTACCACATGTGTAAAAGTATGTTGTTTTAGTCCGTGCATGTCACTGTTAAATCTGATGGAGCCATTACCTAAAACTAACAAATATAGTACTTTCTACATTTATTGCATAATTCATTTTATTTATGAGTATGTATGCAAAATATTATTAATTAAGAATGTAAGATATATCATAGTATGGGACACTATGAAAATAAGACAATATTAAGACATATGAGTAATGTATTGGACTTAAATGATGTGATGGGTGCGCCTGGAATTATACAGTGATCTAATGCATTGGGTAAAGTGATGAATTTTATAAGTTAAAGTGAAATGATGCATGAACATGATGCTAGAATTTTTCACAACTATGTGTGGTAGTTGACCACAATTATGTTGGGTTTTTACTCGTATGGTCTTGACAAGAGGCCTTGACAAAATGATTATGTACCGTCTTGGCGAAATGCCTTGAACAAGTCTATCATTATACATTCCCTCATTATGTACTATTATATGACCAATCAAGGGATTAATCAATTATAATGATATCCCTTGGTTAGGAAACTATTATGATAATGGTGATAAATTCATGTGGCATAAGTGAAGCATGCACATGACAAGTTATATAAAGAAAAGAATGAAACTGAAGTTGTTGTTACATCTATCAATCCATGAATTGCATATGAAGGTGTAAGGGAATCATGAATTTGTTACTTATGAAATTTTATGAAAATGTTAAATTTAGGTGCTAATGTGTACTTACAACTTTTCATGTCAACTTTAAAATTGGTTTGATCATCTTATGGATTATGTAGCATTCCATGCATTTTTTATACATGTATGTGCACACTGATTTATGTTTTACTTTATGTTTTTAAGTAAAAACATATGATTCTTTTGTAAGAGGTTTTTAGAAAATACTATCAATTAACCTTTTGAAAAATGATGATGATGTGCCTCAAGAAGTGTTGTTTTCCTCTTAAGAAATTGTTTGCGATTATTTCAAAGGTTGTTGTATTAAAAAGGATTTTTTTTGTAAATAGTTTAAAAACCCCTTACTGGGAATTCTTATGCTCACCCAACATTTTCAATTTATTTTACAGAGTTTAGTTGATTTTCCCCAATCTTTGAGTACTCCTATGTGACAACATCAATATGAAGCTTAACATTGTCATGTTTTTGGAAGAAGTGTATCAACAACACTTGGTTTTCCAGCACCTAAAACGAAATGATCCTCTATATTGGAACAAGATGTGTAATTTTTGTATGCATGTTTCTATGAAAAAAATTACACACTATGTTTCTGACACCAACTCTGGGATTCTGGGGTCGGGGTCATTATAGTTGGTATTTGAGGATTGGTTTAGACAACTCTGGAAAATTAGAACAACACTCAAAAAATTTGTTACGTCTTACTATGTATAATTCTTTCTTCAAATTTCAGATGGAAGATGAAGAAAGTCTAGTGTATCTTCAAAATTAAATATTAGATACTATAGTTTCAATGTCATGTTTAGAAGGCTAAGAGACATTTGAAAACCTTCGTCTATCATGTAATCATATCTACTGTGTATCGAACTCTCCTTGTTTACTTCAACTCCATCGAGGATTAGACTTTTCCTATTTTATTATGATGCATTCTCAACTTCCATTCTATGAATGTAAGGGAAATTACTTTGAGTTTCTATTTAAATTATTTTCCTTAACCGAGAATTTTCAATCCCTAGAAGAATTCCAGGAGGCTGCACAAGAGGGTGACCTCCGAGCGGCATATCTTTGTAAAATCTTGACCTACAATCTCTACGGTCAAGTTAGGGACTTCAAAATTCATGAGTAATAGTCTTATAATTTGTTTTATAGACATCAAGTTCATACTGATGTCGCCCAACTTCATACACTTCATGCTTTTCTCTCATGGAACTTTAGATGTCCACATGAAATTGACCCAAGTTTCCCATGCTGTATCTAGACCAAAGTGATCGAAGAGTTTGGAACCATTTTAGGGATATGTTTAACTTTGAATTGGGGAAATAGTCGACGCCAGTGGAACCTGTGAAGGGAAATCACAGTGGATGTCATGAAGTTTGTGCCTTTGGGTTTTTGAGGGAATGAATGAATATGTATCACCCCAAGTTCCATGAACCTTGTCTTAAATGAATGATGTTATATTTTTATGATCTGGTACTTTAATATGTATTTACAAAATAACATCTCCGTTTTAATATGGTTATGATTTACTGAGTAGAACTTTTTTAAAAAATTTATATGGAAGACGAGAGGTCACCAACTAACCTTTTGTCTCTACCAACCGAGACACTGGAAACAATAATGTTAAATTCATGTTCAGACGTGTTTGAACCCCTTTGAAATCTACATTTATCATGGAAATATCTTTATCAATTATCCAACACACCTTATATGATTCAATTATTCTACGGATCAAGTTTTGTTTATGTCCTCTTATAACATGCACAACTCACATTCTATGCACGACGAGGAAATTATTTTGAGGGACTCTTAATTTTTTTTTACCATGTTTGAAAGATATTTAGGTATAGATAATTTTAGGAAGATACCGATGCAGGTAAACTTCGCACAAATTACTTTTTCAACTCCTAAACTATAGTGGTTGTTGGATGCTTTATGATTTCAAAATTTTAGAAAACAAGGTGGTTCAAATGGTTTATAGGAATCAATTCCATTCTGATGTCTCCAAGCTTGTCATCTCTAGTTACTTTTATGTGATATCTGATCTCTACAGACATAAGTATAACTCTGACTATTTGAGATGTGTCGAGACCAAAGAAACTAAAGAATTTAGAGCTGTCATGGACACCATGGAATCATACAACCACCAACTCTTATGCTACTGGTGAAGGGACATCAGGAAAGATATCTGAAGGGTTGGAGTGCAATATAATTTCGAGGGTGAAATTCCTTGAAGGGGGGATAATGTGATATCCTGAACATATTTTCTGTGGAATAATAATATTTTAATAGTTTTAATTGTTTTACTTTTATTAATTTTCAAAACAATGTTTGAAAAATAAAAATATGACAAACTTTATTCAATTAAACACTAAAATGTTACATTTCAACAAGGATGAAATAACCTTATTAATCTAGAATACCTACTAAGAGACCTATCAAGATCACCGAGAGACCCCTGAACATCACAAATACACCAAGAAGATAGTGATCATCCTTCGGGTCTATCACAATGAAGAAAATTATATCCATAGCTATGGAGACCAAACTAAGCATTAAGGGTATGTAAAGAAACATATTCACGAGTCGTTTTGAGTTTTGAATACCTTAAGCACATATTTATAAGGATTTTGTGACTGTAAGTAGCCGTTGCAGTACATAGGTGATTGTTGGTTTTGTAATGTTCACAAAATCTTATAAATGTTGGGTACTTTTAAGAATTTTGATTATCTAAGGTATTTTTAATATTTTAAGTATTTTAAGTATAAAATAATTATAAATGTTCTACGTATTTGAGTGCTTTAAAGTGGTATATTTGAACATATTAAAATTGAGCTTATCTTTATATTTTGAAATCATAATGTTTTAAAAACCAAAAATGAATTTGAAATCATGACTTTTGGGTTTTAATGAAAATATAAGGAGAAGTAAAAATGTTTACTTAAATTAATTCAAAGAGAATTATAAATATTTTTGAGAGAAGAAAAACTATGTATTTGAATTTGAAAACATATTTATGAATACTATTATTAATTAAAAGTTATAATTTTGGTTATGTGATGACATAGTATAATTTATATGTTGATTTGTATATTATAATGTTTCGAAGTTTAAAAAGAAGTTGAAATCATGTTTTGATGTAATAAAAATTAATGAAATAGTTATTGTTTTAATGAAAATACATTTTAATACTTATTTTTGAATATTATGGTATATTTTTAAGTTGTATAGTATGTATTGATAAAAAATAAATGTGAAACCCTTAAAGGCCAGCCCATAGCTATCCAAGGGAGGAGGCTCGCACCATCTCCCTAAGGAGGTGGAGAATGATCCATGGCACCGCAGCCAGCATAGGTTCTCCGTGAGGATGGACGAACACCCACAAGAGTATAAGGAGGAACCAGAGTAGAGCCACCATGTGGGGAGGCTTGACGGCAGGGGAGGGCGCAGAGTGTGCCTGCTGGTGAACCGGTATAGGGTGGTACCAGGGAGGGGAGATGGATTTTTGGTGAGTTTTGGAAGCACCAGGCTTATAAAGCCGACTAAAAAACCTTCCTGTTTTGATGTGGGAAGGGATTTTTTAGTGGGGATCAAATCTCAACCGTACGATCTCTCCATGTGGGATCTGGACTATTTGATCAGTCTGTCCTTCGAATATCCACTATCGCGGATTAATGCTTCATTTTTCATGGACCATCCGATCATGGATGCAGTTGATATCAACCCCAAATCCATTTTTAAACCATGGTATCACCAAAATTGTCCAATCAACCCAAGATTTGATCTCATCCATCCAACCATTTTAAAAATCCCAGAAACACCCATAGCTGTCCGATCAGACCTTGCGTGATCTGAACCATCCGCCCTTTTTCCTTGTCCTCTCCCCACCTATTCTTCTTCCTCATGCCAAAATAGTGGATTTACAATGGTTTTATTCTCATCATCATATTCTTTTTATTCTCCCTCAATATCCTCCACCATTCTCTTCGGACCAACCCACTATTTCTACCCATAAGCCTCTTTTGGTATCCTTTTTATTATTTCTTTACTACTATTTTAAATTTCCACAACTTTATATATATACATGTATATAATAATATAATCACTGATTAGGTTGGGATTTATTTTAATTAGAGTATTAGACCTGTTTTGTTTTAGTTCATATGCAGTGGTCTTTGTTTATTATGAATCATTATGTTTAAAATAAAAATATATATAAGGACTATATATAAACCCTAAACTACACTTGTAACCTTACTCGATTTCTCTCCTCAACCTGCAAACAACCAACGCCCGACCCTCCCTCTCACTTAAAGCCATGTAATGGATTAATTTGATCCTATTTTATCATCTTCTTTATACCTTTGTGTTTATATATATATATATATGTAGTTTCTCCTCCAAATCCTAACATATTTTTATAAATCTATTTATCAGTGTTTTTGAGATTGTAAAACTCATGAAATGAAGTTAGTTTTTCTTCAACTTCAACATGAAAACCCTTTTTTGTATATTTTTTTCATTTTTATGGATTATATATATTTATATATATGTATAATTTTTTATGGTTTCCAATATAAACTCGTTTTTGGGATTTTTCTAAATATGATTATTGGTATTAACTAATGTTTTAAGGTGTATAAACCTTATAAGGTATAATCTTAATTTGTGTTTTTGTAAACTATATATATGTATATATGAATATATATACTTATATTCAGATATACGAAACAAAAACATTTTGGGGTTTTATGATTTTAATTGATGATCATTTGTTTTTAAAAGATGTTCTAAAAACATATAATACACGAAAGGGTTTATTTCATATTGTTTCAATATAAAAAACCACTATTTACAACCTATGAATATATGGTTATGTATAAACGTATATATATAAGTTTTATCATGTATCAAATCCGAATTGGGTTTTCCAAAAGCCTATTCTTATTGATCAAATTATGTTTTTGAAGGGTACAAAAATTATAAGGATTTATTAAACCATGTTTTGGGTTGTGAAAATCCTAAGTATACACCTTGTGTATATAGGGTTTTATATAATTTTCAAAACCCACATATATACATATATTTATTTCAATTTTCACTTCTCAAGTTTTAAATAATGCTGGCTATGTTAGTAAGTGGTATAATTTTTTTCATGCTTAAGCACAAAAATATATATATACATACATAATCACATGTGTTTAATTAATTTTTCTTTTATACATGAATACTCCTCATGAAATAATGATTTTTCATCCATACATTGTATTCCAATTTTTCATGAGACATTCCTTTGATTATTTAAGTTTATGTTTTAATATATTTTGATATAACAATTAACATTGCATGGAATAAACAAGTATCTCAAAGTCAAAACATGTAAACCATGGTATAAAAAGGTTCACATTAATTAGGGTTTAATGAAAGAGTTATTATTTTATGTAGAAACCCATTATTTTATGCATATGAGTTATTACCACATGTGAAAAAGTATGTCGTTTTAGTCCGTGCATGTCACTGTTAAATCTGATGCAGCCATGGATTAAAACTAAAAAATATAGTCCTTTATACTTTTATTTAATAATTCATTTTAGTTATGAGTATGTATGAAAAATATTATGAATTAAGAATGTAATTTCCATTGCAGAAGGTGACACTATGGAAATAAGACCATACTAAGACATATGAGGAATTTGTTGGACTTAAATGATGTAATGGGTGTGCTCAGAATTATATAGATCTCTAATTTATTGGTTAAAGTGAGAAATCTCATGAGTTAAAGTGAAATGATGCATGAAAATGATGCTAGATTTGTTCACAACTATGTGTGGTAGTTGACCACAATTATGTAGGGTTATTACCCGTTTGGTCTTGGCACGAGGCCTTGAAAAAATGACTATGTATGGTCTTGGAGAAAGGCTTTGAAAAAGTCTAGTATTATACATTCCCTCATTATGTAATAGTATATGTCCAATCAAGGGATTAATAAATTAGAAGAATATCCCTTAGTTAGGAAAATATAATGATAATGGTGATGAATGCATATGGCATAAGTGAAGCATGCACACAGAATGTTATATAAAGAAAAGGATGAAACTGAAGTTTATGTTACATCTATCCATCCATGAATTGCTTATGAAGTGTTATAGGAATCATGAATTTGTTACTTTCACAATTTTATGCCAATAAAAAATTTATGTTCTAATGTGTACTTATGACTTTTCATATCGCCTTTAAAATTTGTTTGATCATTTTATTGATTATGTAGCATTCCATGCATTTTTTACAGGTATGCACACTTTGATTTATGTTTTACCTGCAATTTTTAAGTAAACACATATGATTCTTGTGTCAGAGGTTTTTTGAATAAGGATATCAAGTAACCATTTGAAAAATGATGATGACGCGCCTCAAGAAGTATTGTTTCCCTCTTAAGAAATTATTTGTGATTATTTCAAAGGCTACTATATTAAAATGGATATTTTTAAAATTGTTTTAAAACCCCTTACTAGGCATTCTTATGCCCACCCTACTTTTTCAATTTATTTTAAATGGTTTAGTATATTTTTCCCATGATTTGAGTACTCTTATGTGACAACAACAATATGAAGCTTAACATTGTCAAGTTTTTGGAAGAAGTGTATCAGCAGCATCTAGTTTTCTAGAACCTAAACTGAAATGATCCTCTATAATGGAATGAGATGTGTAATTTTTGTATGCATGTTTCTATGAAAAAAAGTACACACCATGTTTCAGCCATCGACTCCGTGCTTCTGGGGTTGGGGTCATTACAGTAAGCCCTAGTCCAACTATAAATATTCAAGATGGATGAGGGGATTGGATTATCTTGGGTAGTTTAGGATGGGTGTATGTTTTCATTTAATTGAATTATTTATATTGAATTTCTTAGTTATATGGGAATGTGTTGTGATTGGCCCGAGGTATGTTGTGCTGTTGATCACTTGGATTGAGGCAATGTTATTTCTCAAGCTGGGAGAGGCCTAGGATATATATATATATATATATATATATGGGATATATTGATCATATTTTGAGTGAAATGGTCGTCATATTGAGGCGATGTGATCTTCAGTATGAGGGATTGTATCTCAGTGGTTGAGATGGTGATGCCAATCATTATTTAGTGGCATGGTTGTAGGGGCATGAGATGTTGGGATGATGTGGCTCATGTTTTTTGGTTATTTTTTTCTCAACATGATTGGTTGAAACACATTTGGATTAATGTGCACATAGATATGACTTAAATTGAGGTGTTCTTGACCACTCATGTGGGTGGAGTCCCCTATAGAATATGGGGTTTAAGAGATGGCGTTGAACATCAGTTATGTTTGGGGGTGCACACTATAGAAAGCCACATGGTTGGTGATGGACCATTGGTTGATGGTAATTTACCATTGGTTGATAGTGATGAGTCCATCAGTTGGGGGATGAGGCTCACTATTATGCTGATTCCATTTGGCTGGGACTTGGGGGGATCGATGTCATTGTGCCTCAAGACGTTAGTTGTTGATCTGACAATGCTTATTTTATTGGAGGGAAGATATTGTTTTGTCTTGGATGTTGGGCTTCAAGATGATGGGGACATATGATATAAGGTTTGAGGAACCTGTTACATATTTTTTGGGTGTACCATATTAATATAAAATATTGATTAATGGCACAATCTATAGAGTGACTTGATTGTAGGAAGAAATTGAGGATTCATACGGGTTGCATTTCATCATGGGATTCCTTGGGATTTATGACATGGCTCATTTCAACTATAGGTATATATATAAACATATGTTGTAAGCCATATGTATAACTGGGGGCCCATGTTCAGACATTACTGGTGATGTCCAAAGTAGGTGATCGCTTCCTTGTGGATACTTATCATAAGGAAAGCGAGTTATTTTTGAAACATGCATGTGTTACCTATTTATTTATCTTTTATAAACAGCTACATTATCAGGGATGTATGTTAGGCATACGTTGGTGGTGTCCTACTGATATTTATTCTCACACTTGAATTGGGCCCCTTGGGACTTGTATAGGATTCATTTATCTGTAATTAGGTAAGGAGATGAGATTAAGAGATGAACCTTAGGGGTAAATTTGAACCTTTTTCATGGGATGGGTGACCAGGGACCTTAGAGGTTCTCGCATCAGTCAGAGTTTACTTTTGTGTTTCCTATTGTTCAGCATGCTTTTTTTAAAAGGTTGGGGCTAAAGCCTCAATTTATTATTTGAAAGAAAAGACCTCTTTAAACTGGGTAGAGGGATACCCATTACATAGCCCGAAGGCCCAAGGCCAAGTGGCCTGAATACAAGGCTCGAAAGCCCAATTAAATGGCCCAAAGGACCCCTCGGTGAACAGTACTGCTACAGTACCTGCGCTACTACAGTACCTGCTACAGTACCACCACCGCTACAGTATCTGCTATAGTCCCTCCACCTCTACAGTGATGTTGCTGCAATAGTACCGTCGCTGCAACAGTACCTGCTACAGTACCTGCTACAACACCACCACCACTACAACATGCTTATATATGTATGTACTGATGGTTATCCATTAGAAATTATTATGATTATATTTTTTGTATGACCTTATATCCCATGTTTTTCATTGTATATAAATGGTATTTTTTGGTATTGTTGTTACCATTGTTTTTGTTCTCTATTTATACTTCTACTATTTCATGTTATTGTTTCTAATAATTTATGGTATTTTTCTACTGGTTTATATACATAGACCATTATGATTATCACCAAATGAGGGTATAATCTCTACAATATCACCTCTTTACACCCCCACTACTAGTTTTAAACCTCTGGAATATATGGAGGCATGCCTAAATCCCAGGGGTCAATCGGCCTAGAGAACTGTTTAAAGTGAAATCTGATTCAAGGAACTCTATTAAGAATATAATGAGACCTCTATGGAGATGAAGAAGAGAATAATCACTGCACCTGTGCTATCATTACCCACTAGTGGAGAAGGATTTTTGATCTAAAGTAATGTGTCTAAAAAGGTATTGGGTTTTGTACTCATGCAAGATGAAAAAGTAATATCCCATGCCTCTCTTAAATTAAATATCCATGAGTATAACTACCCAACACATGATATATAGTTAGAAGTAGAGATATTTGGGTTGAATATTTGGAGACATTATCTCTATAGAGAATAGTATGATATATATATGAATCATAAAATACTCAAGTATATATTCAAACAAAAGGAGCTTAATATGCCCCAACGATGGTGGTTAGAGATGATCAAGGATTATTATTTTTCAATATATTACCATACAATAAAGTTAAAAAAATTGGAATATTCTCTGAGTAGAAAGGACCCCTTAACCCTATCCATAATGAGGATTAAGGGGATCCAATATTTTTTCCTGTGTAAAGGATATAAATGGGAATAATAAAAGGACATTAATCTTACCTTTATCAAATAACTTCTCAACCATATATTCTTGAGAGGATCCAGGAGGCCCAAAAATATGATTATTAGTTATAGAAGAAGGTAGAAAATATTCTAGAGTCCAACTTTTCTGAATATGGGGTTATAAGGTTGGTAACACAGACATATTTCCCACTGAAACCATAACTGAAGAGCCAACAACTAGGTGATTCTCATAGCTCATCCTTCCCTATTTATTCATGAATAACTAAGATTTAAATATATTTGAATAAGAACTTTTGGTGAGATAAAATTAAGAGGGAAATTATAGATTTTTATCTTTATTCTTGGTATTCCATTAAGTCAAGTTAGAGTGAAATAAGTCTAAGGGTATGATGAAACTATTTCTCATACAAGTATTTAAATGGGAAAACATTTTAATTCCCCTAAAATTACTTTATTTTATCAATAGAAATCTTATTTTATATTGATTTTTATATTATGATCACATATAAATACTTTAACAGTTCATAAGAACTTTTTGCATCATAGGCTGAGATGAACTTTTACAACCAGGAATAGTAAAGGATTGAAGACACTTACTAGGAAACTAAAAACACATTATTCATTTATTTAATAATACCTCATTCAGTCTGCAACAATTTCTATTATTAATAAAAATAATAGAATGGAAATACTAAAATAGAATAAATAAATTAAAATATAAATTTTTTTGTTTTCATGATCCCATAGAATCATCCCACTGAAGAACAACACTATAACAAATAAACAGAGAGTTTTTAATACAATATTCATTTTGGAAATGATATTGAACCTCGATTTGAATTGAACTGAATGATAAATAATAAGTATGACAATGTATTTATATTGAAATATGATCACAATAATTTATGTATGAAAAATAATACATTTGATTGAGAATATTACCATTATTCAATAAAGTTTTTGGTCATTATTGTTGTTGGTAACATCAACACATTTAAATGATCATTAAGGTTATTTAATGAAATAATCAAAATTGTATAATTTTGTAAAAATATAAACATATTATATTAAAAATGTGTTTCATGGTAAATATTTAAGTTATAGATAATATTTAATTTCATGAAATAATCTTACAAAACATTTTTTACATGATAATATATTTTAATGAAGTCCTAAGTAATTTTAATCATGGTCAAAATGTTAATTTTTCTATGAAATTACTAAATTTTAATAAATAAGGATATTTATTTAAAAGTTTAAATTATAATATTTATAGAATTATTTTGATGAAATAAAATTCATTTTTGGACCCAATATTTAAAAATTATCTTAAGGTAATTTTTTTTGAATTTTCTAAAAAAGTTGATTTTTGGGTTAAAAAGTGAAAATATTATTTTTATATAACTATTATGAAATAATTATTATATGATCAAGATTTAAATTTTATGAAACCTTATTATTGATTAAAATTTATTTAGTTAATGACATAATACATAAGGTGTTACATTTAGAAACACATGGTTATCATTTTTGAAAATAATGATTTTAACTTTTAAAAAAACCATTTTTATGAGTGTAATGAGTATCAAATTAGAATTGATTTTAACAAATTTTATGAATTGAATCAAGAAACATTTATTGGATATTTTGATTCATAAGGTCAAAATTAGGTAATACGGTTAATTTCATTTTTTTGACACAAAAAAATTTACCATGATGAAAAACGTTACCGCGGTGTAAGTTAAAATATGTAACGAGTTAAAGTTAAAATGTAAACCTAAAAAATAAGATATTCAATGGGTGTTAGATGTGTTTATAGACCTTAAAAATACTTTAAAAAAATTTATTATTATTTTTTTTGGAATTAATTTCACACAAATGTGGTTAGATATAAATATAAAATAATCATTATTTTATCACTCAAAACCACCCCTCCTCAAGTATAAATACCACCACTCACCACCCCTTTCTCCTAAAAAGACTTTAATATATTCAAATATCCACCAAAATATCTCCTACCCACTTTCCCTATTTCCATGTTCTTTTTTTCTCTCTCCCAAAATAACAATTTCATGATCCTTAAGGGGTCATTCAAAGAGGTGATATTCAAGAGGTAACTTTCTCAAACAACCTCTCTTAATTTATTTTCTATTTCTACCTTCCATTCACCTCCTTCACCCATAAAATAATAATAAATATAGTATTATTAATATATATAAATTTTATATTTATAATGTAATATCTTCTACCCATCCCTTTTCTTATCTCCTCTCATTCAAAGGAATGAAACCATTGTCCAAATTATGGTGGTTAACTATCTTTGTGGATAATGATTTTGTTTGTTTTCCATTAATGCCTCCATGGATGGTCATAAAAGTATTATTCTGGTTAAATCATACTTTAATAACTATATAATAAGTTATTTCATGTTTTGGAACTAATATATAGACATAATATTAAATTTAATAAAATTAGTTTGTGATGGTTGGAAAAATTGCCAAAATAAACTAAAAATTTATAATTAAGGTTTTATCAAATGAATCATCGTAATGTCAGAAAAAATGATATATGGGACCATTTAAAGTTATTTAACTTCATTAATACTATTTAATTTCACTTTTATAGTCTCATTTAAATTTTACAAGAACATCCATAATTATCCACAAATGAACTGAACAAGAAACCATAAAACAAACATTCCCAGAATGATAAAATTGATCTTTATAACTCATCAAAATGACCATAAATGAACTTAATAGATGTATAAAAAATAAATTATAGATTTAAAATGTTCTTAGTTAATTAATCAATAAATCTAATATGATTATCGAGGACATTAAGTGCATGTGTAGAACACATTCAGATATAATGTAAGGGATTTTCCAAACCTCCAAATTTCATTTGGGTTACGATTTATTTCTTTTTGCCTCAATTTAACACATAATATTTCTTATATAATTCTCCCATATTTTATGTATATATTCTAAAAATATTTATTTATCTCAATTCATCATTATTTTAAGAATAATTACATGTTTTATAGGGTCCCCTTCTCAATTCCTCACGAGAAGAAAACCCGATTAAAGAGAACTTCTCTATTTCTTACCAATTTTTAAGTACTCTCTATAAACTATTTTAAGACTCCAATATTTTTCTAAAATCACTGAATTTATCATGAAAAAATATTTTATTTTATTTTTGGTTTTATGAAAACAATTATTCCTATTCCAATTTAAATACTCTTTATTCTTTTCTGTAGAACCACACTCAAGTGGCACATTTCAAAATTTACATAACCACTATTTTTAATGTTTTTAATTTAGTTGGAATTAATTATTCAGGATATATTCATATATTTACTTTATTAATGTCAAATAATTATTTAAATCATTTCTTTCATATATACCATTGTTATACACCCTTTGGTTATGCCTTAGACATTATTAAGAAGCCAATTTTTTCCATGGATAACCCTTATGTTTATTCCTCATGTTTAATTCTTTATGAGAAATACATATGCATGAGCATGTTATGATGGGTGCTCCCAGATTTCTCTCTAATGCATTAGGTAATGTTTTAGTCTCATGAGGTGTTATGTTTGTGATTAGGGAGTAAACCTAATCCATCATGGGAATTTGTCCACCATGTGATATAGTCCTGTAAATTAGCCTGGACTCATGTTTATTCCATGTTATATGTTGCTTCCAAATTCCTATGTTTCCATGATCATATGATTCCATGTTCAATATTTTATTCTTCCATATGTTTATTCATGAGCCATGATTTTATGTTATCATGTTATGTTTTCTAACTCATGTGCTATGATTCATTCCCATGTTTATTCAAATACTAGGTTTTATGGCTCACTATTTTTTTATGTTTCCTATTATTACCAAAGAACAATAATTAAAGTTATACATGTAAGGATGTTACATGTATGGAGAATCATTTTGGAATAAATAAGTATTATACAATGTGTTTAGTTGAAATTATACCTAGTTCCCAAAGACACGGAACTATTGATCTTGGTATTTTGTTGTAATTCATGTGATGAAATAAAAAAATATTAATGTTGAGTAGTAGATTTATATGTTCAGGTCTAGGGTGACTCATTATTCATGAGAGCAGAGTTTAGTAATTTTTTGGAATTTGGATTTTAAATTTTTGGACATAGATCTATGGATATATAATAATTTTTTCTATAAGAATATGATAAGAATATATAATATAGATACATTATATTAACATATCCTAGGTTTTTATAATGTGTCATTTATATAGATAGCATTTGAGTGAACATTTGGGTTTAGTAATTATTATTCAATGAATAAAATTGCGAGGATGCAATTTCTCTATGGGGGGAGAATGTAACGCCCCAAAAATTGTTTTATGTTATTAATAGAACTATTATTTTATAATGATTTTTTATTATAAACATATATAAATACATTTACATTTCATAAAAACTTTTTACATCATAGTTTGAGATGAATTTTTACAACCAAGAATAGTAAAAGGATAGAATACACTTATTAGAAAACTAATTTTTTTTTTCCTTTATTAAAGAATAGTACGTTTAGTATAAGTTTTTTTATTATTAATCCAAATATTAAAATTAGAAGATTAATAGAGAATAAATAAAGTAATATATAAAAATTTGGGTCACCTATATCCCTTAGAATCATCCAACCCATGAACAACGCTATAAAAAAGAAATAGGTAGTTAATAATGCATTACTCATTATGGAAATGACATTGAACCTTGATTTTAATTGAATTGAATGATAAAGAGTGAGTCTGATGGTGTATTTATAAGAAAATATGATCACCATCATTTATTTTTTTTCAAAAATACAGTTGATCAACATTTTTACCATTAGTCAATAAAACAGTTGGTCATTATTATTGTGGCTACGTTAACACATTTAAATGATCATCTAGATTATTTAATGATATAATAAAAATTGAAATATTTTGGAATAATATAAAAATATTATATTAAATTTTTTATGGTAAATATATAAGTTCTAGATAAAATTTTATTTCATGAAATAATCTTACAAATCGATTTTTATAAGATAACATATTTAAATGAAGTATTAAGTACTTTTTATAATGGTTCGAATAATTATTTTTTATAAAATTGATAAATATCAATAAATAAGAATATTTATTTAAATGTTTAAATTATAATATTTTTATAATTATTTTTATTAAACAAAATTCATATTTTTACCTGTCACATAAAAATCAGCTTAGGGTAATGTTTTGGGAATTTTCTAAAAACATGATTTTTGGGTTAAAAAGTGAAAATACTATTTTTATATAACTCTCATGAAATTATTATTATATGATAATGATTTAAAGTTTATTAACCCTTATTATTGATCAAAATTTATCTATTTAATTTCATAATACATATGTTTTTACATTTATAAACACATGTTTAGCATTTTTGAAAACCATGATTTTAACCTTTTAAAAAATAGTTTTTATGAGTTATACGAGTATCACATTAGAATTTATTTTTACCAATTTATAAGTTGAATTAAAAAAATGGATCAAATATTTTGATTCAGAAGCTCAAAATTAGGTAATAAGATCAATTTCATTTTTTTACATAAAAAAATTTACTGTGGTAAAAAAAGTTACCGCATTATAAGTTAAATAGTGTCACAGGTTAAAGTTAAAAGTTAAAGGCTTAAAATACCAATAAGATAAAACATTTAATGGATGTTTTATGTGTTTATAGAGCTTAAACACCATTTAAAAAATTAATTATCATCCAAATTCTTTGTAATTAATTCCACCCAAATGTGGTTTGCTTTAAATATAAAACAATCATTATTTAATCACTTAAAATCACTCCTCCTCAAGTATAAATACCACCCATTTATCCTCACATGTGTTAAATCTATTCAAATATATATAAAAACCTCTAATACCCACCATACCCATGAAAAATTTCTACTGGTCACACCCAAAGACCAATTCCAAGTTCCTTAAGGGGTCCTTCAAGGAGGTGATATTTAAGAGGTAACTTTATCAAACAAAATCTTTTAATTTATTTTCCTTTTCTACCTTATATTCAAATCATTCACCCATAAAATCATAATAACTTCAGTACCATGAATATAATAAAATTTTATATTGATAATGTAATATATTATATCCACACTTTTTCTTATATCCTATTATTCAAAGAAATGAAACCATTGTCTAAATTATGATAGTTAACCATCTATGTGGTTAGTGATTTTATTTGTTTTCCATTTCCAGATTCATGGATGGTCATAAAAGTATTATTATGGTTAAATAATATTGTAATATTAATATTTTAACTTATTTAATTCTCTCAAACTAATATATATATATATAATATTAAATAAAACAAAACTAGTTCATGATGGTCAAAAAAACCGCCAAAATAAACTAAACATTTTTCCTCAATGTTTTATCAAATGAATCATCCTCATGTTAGATAAATGATATATGGGACAATTTAAATATCTAAAATTTCATGAATACCATTTAATTTCAGTTCTGTAGTTTTATTTCCATTTTACAATAACATCCATAATTATACACAAATGAACCAACCACAAAACCCTGAAATGAATGCTCCCAGAACGACTAAATTGATCTATATAAATAATAGAAATGTCCATAAATAAACTTAATAAAATTTTAAAAAATAAAATATAGATGTAAAATGTTCTTAATTGAGTAATTTATGAATCTAATTTGATTATAAAGGTCATTAAGTACAAGTGCAGAACTCATTCAGACATAAGGTAATGGATCTTTACAAACCTCTAAATTTCCTTTAGGTTATGATTTCTCTCTATTTTCCATAATTTATCACTTCATTTTTCTTATATACTTCTCATATGTTCTGCGTATATGTACCACACATATATATGTATCTCAATTCATATTTATTTTATGTGGAATTATGTGTTTTATAGGGTTCACTTCTCAATTCCTCATGATAAGGAAACTCGATTAAAAGAAACTTCTCTATTTATAACCCATTTTAAGTACGCACCATAAAATAATTAATACTCCAATATTTTTATAAAATTAATAAATTTATCCTGAAAAAAATATTTTAGTTTATTTCTGATTTTATGTAAATAATTATGCCATTGGCATCTTTAAAGACTCTTTATTCTTTTCATTAAAACCGCACTTAAGTGGAACATTTCTAAAGTCATCTAAACACTTTTTTTAATGTTTTAAATTTATTTGAACTTAATTATTATGTATATATTATTATATTTCCTTAATTAATGTACAATAATGAGTTAAATCCCTTATTTTATGGATACCATTGTTATACACCCTTTGGTTATGCCTTATGACATGATTACGAAACCCATTTCATTCCATGGGTAACCCTTTTGTTTATTCCTTATTTTTGATTATTTATGTGGTATATATATTCATGAAAATTTTATGATGGTTGCACCCAAATATCAATCCAATGTATTGGGTAATGTTTTCGTCTCATGAGACGTTATTTATTGGATTAGGGAGTAAACCCAACCCATTAGGGGAATATGTCCACCATGTGATATAGTCTTGGAAGTTAGCCTTGACTCATATTTATGTCATGTTATATGTTTCCACCACATTCCCATGTTTCCATGATCATATGATTACATTTTTCTATATGTTATTCTTCCATATTCTTATTCATGATCTATGATTTTATGTCATCGTGTTATTTTTTTAACTCATGTGTTATGCTTCATTCCTATGTTTATTCCCTTACTATTCTTTATAAATCACCCTTTTTTATGTCTTCCCTTATTCCCCAGTAATAGAAATGAAAGGGATATATATAAGGAAGTTACATGTGGGGAGAATCATTTTGAAATAAATAATTATTATACAATGTGTTTAGTTGTAATTGTACCTAGTTCTCAATGACACTGAACTTTTGATCTTGAGATTTTTTTTGTAATTCATGTGATGAAATAAAAAATATCTATGTTTAACACTAGATTCAAAATTTCAGGTCCGGGGTATCTCAAACATAACATGGATTTCTTCATAAGAATCTTGAAGACACTTAAGGAAAATAACACCATCTAGTTGGTAATAAATCAACTTACAATGTCATCACATTTCATTGCAACCAAGGAATATTTATATCTTGACCAACTATTCAATATATACATAAGTAATGTGGTAATACTATATGAAGTCCAACTTTATATTATACATGATTGAGAACTGAGGTTTACCTCAAGGTTTTAGAGAAGCCTTCATCATGTGTTGGATATAAAACTAAGTTTTAGCAATACTTATCACCCTTATACAGATGTTCCATTAGAAATAACCATTAAAACTATAGAGGATATGTTGATATCATGTTAAATGGATTTACAAGGATGTTTGGATCAACAACCTCCCCTTTTAGAGTTCTCATATAACATTAGTTTCCATTATAGTGTTCAAATGGAACCTTATGAGTCTCTATATGGAAAGAGGTGTTGATCTCTAACATGTTGGGATAAAGTTAGATATTAGAAGCTTATGGGACATAATCTTATTCATGAAATGATAGAGAAGGTTTAATCCATTCATCTTCATATGAAATCTGAACAAATTTGACAAAAAGGCCATGTAGAAAAATTGTCGATGGAGCCTAAAGTTTGAGGTCAGCGATAATGTTTTCCTTCCTATATCATCATGAAATAAATTCATGAGGTTTGGAGAGAAGACAAATATTATTCCTAGATATATCGCCCCCATTGATATCATTAATAGTATTAGAATGGTGGCCTATTAACTAGCACTCCCACCTAACCAATCTCATGTACATGATGTATTCCATTTATCTCCCTTGAAGAAGTACATACCAAAACCCTAACATGTACTGAATCCAGAGGTGGTATCATTGGAGAACAAACTTTTATATGAGGATACTTTTTTTTGGAGATCTTAGATCTTAGGAACTAAGTTCTACAAACAAGAAAAATATCCAAGTTAAAGTTTTGTGGCAGAAACACAATTTTGATGAAGCAATAGGGGAATTAAAAGAGGCGATGAAACCTAAGTACCCTCATATGTTTTATTGTATGAAATTAAGATTTTGAGGGAGAAATTTCTGAATGGGGGAATAATGTAATGACCCAAACATTTATAAATGAAATTCATTTTTTAAATGAGTAAATATCTTATTAGAAATAATGTTATAGAAAAATCATGCACTAATTTGGTTATTTTAGACAATTATATACTCTATAAAATTTAAAATACCATTAAGTATCATAGCTATTGATAATATAGTTATTGTAATGTGACCATTAATATTAGTATATTATGGGTTATGATAAATTCCATTTGACATAGACAAAGGTAGCAGTGACCTCGGCCGATAGGATATTAACCTATGAAACCCATTTATTGGAGTTTTTGAGGGAGATAACATCATTGTGTTTTTCCCTTTACCAATCCCAAGATATGATTCAAAAAATAAATCATTATTGAAATCAATTATATAAGAAGTTTGAGCTCATCTATATCACTTCCCAAACCAAGTTCACCAAACCGTCCCAATAAAATCTCACCACCTCACACCTTAAACTTAGAGAATACACTTGTTTCATAAGGGGTTATATATCTATACCACAACAGTATGAATTTATATTTTCTTAATAAAATAATTATTATATTTATCCTTTCTATTATTACACAATAGTAAATTTGATAAAAATTATATTTTGATACGATGAAACACAAATTGTATTTTTGGTAAATATATCATATCAATGAAGTCACTCTTTTTGAGGAATTAAAGAATTATTGGAATAAATTATATTTTAATAAAATATTATTATTTAATAATATTTATTAAATTTAAATTATAATATAATTTTATGAAGTCAAATATAATTTTTATAAGGGTTAGAAAAACTATTATTGTTAAAAAACCAATATTTTTCAATAAATGGGTATTTTGATTTAAAAGTGTAAATTATCATATTTAGATAATTATTTTGATAAAATAAATATTATTTTTTAAATCATCACATCAATGTTATACAACAGTGATTTTTTCATAATTTTCTAAGACGGTCAAATTTTCAGGTAAAAATTAAATACGATATAAATATATGGTGTGTATTATGACATATTAATGGCCAAAAAGTGATGTAATATATGCCATAAATGGTATCCAAAAAAAATATATATTTAAACTTTAAGATAATGTGTTTTTTAAGTTATTTTATTAATTTTATAAATATTTAATGAATCCTCCAAAATATATATTATATTTTAAGGTTTTAGAATCAATTCTTTATGAACATGACTCACTTCAAATCACCAAGGGTATTATTTAATTGATTTAAATTCTTAGCCTTATAAAATAAATAAATCCATTCCTATTTTCTAGAAACCATGGGTAAAAACCATAGTAATGTTTGTGTTTTTGATTAATTTATCATATGAAATCTAAAATCAAAGTTTGGAAATTAATAAAGAATTATACTCTCTTTTGCGATAAAAACCCACCAAACCTATCAATAATCTTCATTAAAAACTCATAGAGCATGAATTCACTCTTCAATTATATCTCTATAGCCCTCCCAAATTTCCCCTAAACTCTTAAGAAGCTCCTCTAAAGATTTTATAAGTTCCCTCTCAAGGTAAGTGATCCTCTCCTTCTCTTCATTATTAAAGAACCTTTTTTTGTCATGCCTTTGGATTTACAATTATTTAAGGTGGGACATGTTTTTACACATCCCTGTTACTTTACTTATTATTCCTATGTAATGAGAGACCTATTTCTCTCTTATTCACCCCTTCTATAAACCTTCATGTACACTCGTTATTCTGCCAAAATTGTCCTGCGATTTTCCATGCCAAACATTTGTGTAGTGAATACCCACCCCCATTTCCACTAAAGGGTATTCACCTAATTGTATATATCCTAAATTTATTTCATATTTACATGTATTTATCCCACACTTATTAATCATGGGGTTAAAAATTATGAAATAAATCTTTATGTTGTATGATCTATGTGGCACACTTATGCATATACATGAGATGAAAGTAATTGGTGCACACAAAATTATATAGCCCCCCAATGAATTGGGTAATGTTTTTATCTCAGGATATTCCATTTATGGTTCATGTTAGGTTATCCTAATCACATTATGTTATGTTTTCTTGTCATTTATCATTGAATTATATTTATGATGCCATGTTTTATGTTGTTTTCGCATTCTTATATTGCCTTTGTGTTATCATGTATCATGACTTGTTATTCAATATTACGATTCTCACCCCTATTATGTTACCATGATATGTATCATGTATCACATGTACCTTTTTACCATATTAGGTGTTTTTTATTCCTTTACTAGGCATTATAGCTCACCCCTTTCTAATTTATGTCCCCAGGTTATCTCATGTAGTTTTAGAAAATACAAGGAATATAAGAGAATGTTTCAGAGTTTTTAAATGATTATGTTGTATCCATGTATTAAGTTAATGTTATATTTACCTAATTTCTCAAATACACTAGGCCTCATGATCTTCTATTGTTTTATTAAGTTTATATTTATGTAATAAATCCTGAAATAAAGTGTATTAAAATAAGGGTTTTCATAAAATAAATGTTATTTCTTAACACAAAAGTGTTTTTGTATCTAAGAAAGATATTATGAAGAGAATATAATTTCCAATTGGATAGTGGGATTATGTTTACAATTAATAAATTTCAATGTTAACAAATATATAATTACACCAATCTAAGTTTGAAGTGGATTTTACTTAATATTCTAATAAAGTTAGGATGTATTTCTAAACAATAATATAATTAGTTTTATTATTTAAAAGAAAAAATTTGATGTAATAGGGTTCCATGGATGATGATAATGAACTTATAAAGAGTTCTAAGTAGAAAAAAGAAGTTAACATCGTAACGTTTGATGTTGTGAAGTTAAGAAGTTTGAATATGTTCAGGAAGTTAAACAATTATGAATATTATTACTAACTCTCATCATTATTTAAACTCACTTACTTTATAAATGTCTCTCACTGAAGAGTTTAGTTGGATAGTTTTATTAGATGGTCATATAGATATGTGACTTGAATTAATTATGATATAATGTGTTAATTAAACCCATAAAGTAGATGAAGCATAGGGACAATTTCATAGTTTATCATATATGATATGATGAGCAGTGATTATGCTAGTTTTGTTAAATATTCATAAAGAGTTTAAGAATATTAAAATGTACCATATTAAAGGAACCCATAATTTCATCATTCCTTCATGTTAGCTAGATAAATTTTTATATTGAGATACATTTTATGAATTGAAAAGATAATTGAATTCTCAATGTATGAATTTGAGTTCATCCATAAATGATGTTCTTCATGAAGTATTATAGGTTATAACAAAATGTTAAGGTTAATGTGAGTAGGATTATTGTATTGAGATTCAGAATATGCTCATGTGGCACAAAATAGAGAATCTGATTCTTTGTGTATTCCAGATGACCCACTAAGTATACCAAATGGAGTGGAATATATATGTTTCAGGTATACTAGGGGAGCTTGGATCATATTTGAGTCCCTGATACCTGAGGTTGGCGAGATAACTAGCATGAGAAACTACATACTTTTATACCCTGATACCTTGAAGCATGTTGTTGATCAGGTCATTAGTTGGAGCTTAACCAAGATGGGATTTGTCCTCTCGTATGACGAGTATGACATTGGGGACCTTGATTGAGATAAACTATGGGAGTGTGTGGTCACACTAAGATATTATATATATTTATCTATATAAGGCACATGTGATGTGTTTATCCATAGGGATGAATGACATGTCATGTATTCATTTGTCAGATTGGTCTATACTTTGATAATCGAGAAAAAATTAGTTGGCTACATGGGATTGACATGTTATGTGTCTCTAGGTCACTTGATGTCTTGGAAAAATGTAAAATATGGGAATTCACATTTTCAAATGATGTAGACTGGTGGAAACATGTATATAAATATGTGTATTTTTTGGAGATCATGCCATATCTCTTTATATCTTGAGTAGCATGGACACTTTTCTAGTGTCCATTCTTTGCTTACATATATGGATCTAAAGATTCATATTTATTATCAAAACTATAAATCCCATTGGGCTCACACTTTGTGGTTAATTGAATGAGTATTGAGTTTGACATGGAGAGTTACTCTAAAATTATTTTAGAGTTAATACAAAAGTGCTTTGGATGGGTGTTCATAAGGTATTGCATATGATGAGAAACAAGGTGAAGTTAATTATATATTTCAAAAATTATTTGGAAATATATCCAAAAGGATATTTGGATATGGTTTCACAACTAATTGTATATAATACAATATAATGTGAAATGTAAAAAAGTCTACAAGGCTTTAGTGCAAGTGGAATATTGAAGGATATATGACCTAAATCCATATTTATATAAGATATACCTATGGGTTGTATATCTTCTTGCATGAAAATTGAAGTTTTAGGAATTAAGTGTATTATTTCATGTATACTGGACACCTAAACCCTTCTCCACATAAGCAATAATTTATTAATCTGTTACAATAGTTGTAATGTGGAGGGAGTAAATGCATATGATGAATAAACCGATAATGGTATTTATTCACACGTTTTAACACATTAGTTAATGATAGGATAATCAAGTAGCATCCTTTATTAACTATATAATATATTTCAATGTGATGGAAGTAGTTGTGGGGTTTTCATGGTATCATGGTTGAACCTCCTTGGACCTCAAAGCTCTCTTTCATCTTTATCCTTTTGCATATGAGGTACTAGCATACTATTGAGAAAAGGTAAATCTCATTTGAAAATTAGATGATTCTGATTATATCATGGATACCTATGGAGGTGGGATGCTTATGTTTGTTACATTGGCAATATTTATCAAAATTATTAGATGAAGATCAAAGGTTTCAATGGCTCTTTGGTGAATGGTACAATTGTATATACAATTGTTCTTCATTTTAGTTTTACGTAGCTTTTCTATTTTCTTGCATGGGGATCCTTGGAAAATGGTTTCTAAATGATGTTTCTATGTCTAATAAGTTGTATTAGATTTGTAAGAAATTTAATAGAAGATTCATTTGATTACACTACAATAGGGTTAGTGATCTCCACTATGGGTTTCCATCAATCTTTAATATATAAAATATTTTTTATTTTGGGTTTACAGATAAAATAATTTAAAGAGGTAAGATTAATCATGTTACCTATATTCTTCTATATTGATATAGTAATTTTTTTTGAAAATATAACCATATCGATGTATTTAGAATGGTCAAAATAGTGGGAATAAACTTCTAAATAATAGAAAATGTACTTTGATTGACCAAAATATCATCTAAATAATATCCACAATTGAAATTTGTCGATGATGCAATGATGACATATATCTAATGTGGATTTTTAGATATTATACTTGAATAGTTTTCAAAAAGTAACCACAAGTATTAACAAAGTCTTGTTCTACAGTAAGGGGTACTCTATCATTTCAGGTTTGACCCTGAACTTCAACCGCCTCTACTGATTTCATTTTGGATCCATTTTCGATGTCGTTTGCATCATTGAAATTATATCAATGAAAATTTCACGAATCTACCTCCAAAAATAAATTTTGGCCACTTAAAAACTTTATTTCATCATTGTTTCAAATTTGACCATTTAGATATTTTTTGTTAAGGCAATGGATGTCTCAAACAAGGAAATTCACATGAATAGATAAATAAAAACATAAAAACATGAAAAATTTCAACATGGTTCGACAAGTGTTGCATATATCCATGGGAGAATGTGGTTCAAGTATTTATTTCTTTCTCCCATGGATATATGAAACAATTTCTGAATCACTTTGAAAAGTTTTATGTTTTTTTGTTTTTACTTCTCTATTTTTGTACATTTCATTGTTTGAGACTTTTATTTCCCTAAAAAATGTATCAAAATAATGAAATTTGAAATGATGAAGAGACAAAGGTTTTTAGTGGCCATAATTTATTTTTGTAGGTAGATTCATGAATTTATCATTGAGATAATTTCAATAATGCAAACGACATCAAAAATAGAGCAAAAAAAGTCGGTAGAGGTGGTTGAAGTTCAAGGTCAAACCCAAAATGATAGAGTGACCCTTTCTAGAAATAGTTCTAAAAAATGGGGTCTTTATTGGTGCTAGGAATAATGATGATAAAGGGGATTCTTTATCAATTCTAGAAATAGTGTTGATAAAGGCTCTACTCCTGTAGTGTGCTGTTGAAATTACAACACACTGCAACAAATACACCTATATACAAATTTATAATTTAATTGAAATCAAATATAAATCACAAATACAAAAAATATATATTATATACATTTCAATTTTTTTTTCATAATTAAATTATCAATTACTATCACAAAAATTAAAAACATAAGTGTTTCATTATTTTTAGCCCCAGTGACCCCCTTTCAAAAAATCATGATCATGGTATATATTGATGAACAAACCACACCAACCCGAGTAAATGATTCCACCTGTATAAGATAATAATTCTTACATTGGTAATACAATAAATAAATAAATAAAATATAAATATGAAACAATATAGTAATAAAAATCAATTTTAAATATAAAGACACATTTGGAGTCATATCGGTAAAACCATGCATCGAATTGTGGTGAGGATAATTACTACACATCACAAATGACTTATGGATCATTGTCCTAAAGTATCAAAATAATAAAAATATGTTTTCTCATTTTTGAGTACATCACTTGAATTTTTGAACTAAAATGTTATTTTTAACTAAAACCATGTACTTTGAGTTATACTGTTCATATCGTGAGTCAATTTGATATACGACTAATTCTTACACTCCACAAATGATTTATGAAGCATTTTTATAAAGTATCAAGACAATTCGAGTTCATTTGATTAGTTTTTAATGAGTGACACATATTTTTGAGGTAAAATGTCAATTTTAAACTGATAATGGACACTTTGTGTCACATTAGGCACACCATGTACCTGATTGAGGTGTGGTTGATTCCTATATGTCAAAAATGACTTATGAATCATTTTCCTAAAGTATCAAAATAATATTAATGTGTTTTCTCAATTTTGAGCATGAAACTTGTATTTTTTATTAAAATATCAATTTTAAATACATAGATACACTTGGAGTCATACCGGTCACACCGTGGGTTAGATTGAGCCAAGAATGATTCCTACATGTCAAAAATAACTTATTTATCATTTTACTAAAGTATCAAAACGATCCAAATGTGTTCAATCAATTTTGAGTATGTATCTTGTGTATTTTACTAAAATGTAATTTTAAATTGAAAACACATAGTTTAGGTTATATCGGTCACATAATGTGTTGGTTTGATGCAATAAATATTCCTACTTGTCAAAAATGACTTATGAATCATTTTCATAAATTATTAAGATAATAAGAGTGTGGTTTCTTGGTTTTTAGTGAGTGATACACATTTTGAACTAAAATGTCAATTTTAAATTGACGATGGACACATTAAGACATATTAGCCACACTATTTATTGGATTGAGATGAGAATGATTCATATGTTTCAAAAATGACTTATGGATCATTTTCCTAAAGTATCAGAACAATATGAATGCATTTTCTCAGTTCTGAGTACGTCACTTGTCCTTTTTCATAAAATTAATGTCGATTTTAAATAAAAAGGGACACTCGGAGTCATACCGGTCAAAATATTTTATCATATTGAGGTGAATTTGATTAATACATGTCACAAATTATGTATGAAACTTTTTACTAATGTATAAAAACAATAAAAATTCATTTTCTTAGGTTTGAGTATGTCCCATGTATTTTTTACTAAAATGACAATTTTCAATAAAAAGACACACATGAAGTCATATTTGTCATACTGTTTTTCAGATTGAAGTTGGTTGATTCCTACACATCAAAAATGACTTATGAATTATTTTCCTAAAGCATCAAAATAATCCAAATGCGTTTACTCATTTTAAAGTGTGTCACTTGTGTTTTTTACAAAAATGTCATTTTAAACTCAAAACATGAACTTTGTGTTATTCCAATAACATCGTGTGCCATTTTGATGTGAGACTTATTTATAAACATAAAAAATGACCTATGGATCATTATAATAAATTATCAAGACAATCAGAGTGTTTTTTCTTGGTTTTTAGTGAGTGATACATGTTTTGAATTAAAACGTCAATTTTAAAATGATTAGAGACACTTTGAGTCATATCAGAAAAACATTGTATCAGACTAAGGTGAGGCTACTTACTACACATGAAAAATGACTCATGTATCATTTTAATAATGTATCAAAACAATCTGAATTCTTTTTATCAGTTTTGAGTATGTCACTTCTCCTTTTTACTAAAATTAATGTCAATTTTAAAGAAAAATCCATACTTGGAGTAATACCAGTCACACTGTGTCCCAAATTTAAGTGAAGTTGATTTCTACTTGTCACAAAAGACTTATGGATAATTTTAATAAAGTATAAAAACAATATGAATATTTTTTCTTGATTTGAGTATGTCACTTTTATTTTTCACTAAAATTACATTTTAAACTGAAAACACACACTTTTTGTAATATTGATCAAATTATGTGTTTGTTTGACATGATAATGATTTATAAATGTCACAAATGACGTATGGATCATTGTACTAAATTATAAATAAATTAAAATCATGTTTTTTGGTTTTCAGTGAGGGACACATGTTTTTTACTAAAATGTCAATTTTAAACTGATAACAGACACTTTGTGTCATATCAGGAACATAGTTGATCAAATTGAGTTTCGAATGATTCCTACATGTCTCAAATGACTTATGGATCGTTTTCCTAAATTATCAAAACAATATGGATGTTTTTTCCCAGTTTTAACTATGTCACTTGTCCTTTTACTAAAATTAATGTCAATTTGAAATAAAAAGATGTTCCTGGAGTCATACCCATCACACAATGTTTCAAATTGTGGTGCAATTGATTCCTACATGTTGCAAATGAATTATGAATCATTGTAATAAATTATCAAAACAATACGATTTTTTTCTTGATTTTGAGCATGTCACATTTTCTTTACTAAAATGTCATTTTAAATTGAAAACATGCACTTTAGGTTATACTGGTAACATCTTGTGTTGGTTTGACATGATACTGATTTATACACATCAAAAATAAATTATGGATCATTGTCATAAATTATCAATATTGATTATGAATGTTTTCTTAGTTTTCAGTGAGTGACACCCATTTGGAACTAAAATGACAATTTTAGACTGATAATGGACACTTTGAGTCATATCAGGCACCCCATGTATCCGATTGAGGTACAAATGATCCCTACATGTCAAAAATGACTAATGAATCATTTTTTAAAGTATAAAAATAATCTAAAGGTGTTTTCTTTATTTTTGAGTATGTCACTTTTCTTTTTTACTAAAATATCAATTTAAAAAAACACACTTTGAGTCATACGGGTCACACTGTGTTTCTGATAGAGGTGAGGTTGATTCCTACACATCAAAAAATACTTACAGATCATTTTCCAAAAGTATCGAACCAATATGAATGTGTTTTCTTAGTTTTGAGTATGTGATGTGTGTTTTCAACTAAAATGTAAATTATAAACTAAAAACATATAGTTTGAGCCATACTAAGAAAACTTTGTATCACATTGAGGTGCACCTAATTGACCAATTTACCTATTTCCATTATCTCAGTTGCATCCTTGAAGTCCAATATATCACAAGCATGAGAAGCATTGAGCAAACCACCCCCACTCGAGTAAAAGAATAAAATTTTATAAGAAAACAATTCTTATTTTATTAATACTATAAAGGAATAAATTAATTATAAATACGAAACAATACATTAATAAAATTTTATTTTTTAATTGAAACCACACAGTTTGAGTCATACCAGGTACACCATGTATTAGATAAAGTTGAGACTGATTGAGTATGTGATGTGTGTTTTTATTTCAACTGTCTACAATAATCTAGAAAAGAGAGAACATGTTCCATTAGGATAGATGAGGAAACCCCATGTTTCTTGAAACATCTCATCTAAAAGCAATATATTCTCTCTTTTCAAGATTTTTGCAGATAGTTAAATGAAAAATATGGCTTCCCAAAATATTTGTAAAAAAAATTAAATAATTATTAGATAAAAATGTTAATGAAATTAACATAAAAATTGTATATAAAATGTTGAAAAAATTAACTAAATAAGTATAAGGAATTCACCTTTTCATGATATCTTTATACACACTTGACCATTTCCTTATTACCAACATCTCAGGTGCTACCTCAAAGTTCAATATATCATTAGCATGACTAGCTTCAATCAAACCACCCCAACTCTATAAAAATAATCCCCCTTTATAATAAAACAATTCTTATGTTATAAATACTATAAAGAAATAAATTAAACAAAAATATGAAACAATACATCAATAAAATGTGAATTTTAAACTAAAACCACACAATTTGAGTCATACCTGGTACACCATGTATCTGATTGAGGTATGGCTAATTCCACAATGTCCTTTTATCCTACAGTGAATTCAATATTCTAGGTTATCTAACAATATTTTTATTAGATAACCTGGAATGCTGAATGCATTGGAGAATAAAAAGAAAATAGTGTTATCATGATTGCGTCATCCATGTTAAGTGCATGATAATAATACATGAGTGAATCATCCATGTTGAAAAAGTCATTTCTTCATGATCTCTATGAAAATTCATAAAATAAGTATCAAATAAAAATGAAGAGGAAATTAACTAAAAAATAGATAAAATAATGAGAAAATCAACTTAATAAGTAGTAGGAGGTGACATATTCATGATATATGTGTACATTCTGACACCAGGTATGCTGCCCAATCATTTCTAAACAAATCTATTTTATCATGTGAATATGAGGACTATTGATAGTCACGGTAGTAGAGTAAAAATATAAATACACACAAAATTATTAAATATTTTAAATGAAATAGTAAGATACCTGAGGAAATTATTACATCAAAGTCATGAAAAATAATAATCAATATTGTAGTGACTCTGGTTTTGACCTGTAAGTATTTGGAATATTTTTATGAATATTTTTGAAGCCAGGAGCTAAGTCAATATGGGATTCTAGGGCCTAGAGATCCTTGGTGTGGTGATATTTAAAATATTAAACATATTATATCATGTTCATGTTGTTTTTTTTAACTTGAAATAACTCTCTTTCAGAGTCTCAAATTGAAAATTTAAGACCATGGTTGAGTTTTTTGTTTGGCCTAGTTATGACATAAAATTTTTCAGTGCCAGGTTTTGGGTTGAAGGCGAGTCACTGGAGGGGTGTTAAATGGAGGGTTATTGATTTAATAAAAATTAAACCAATACCCCTGGTGTAAACATGAAAAAGAGGAGGAGGTCCCCCAAATTTGGAGTGATGGACAAACCAAGGTGAAACCAAATAGAAGAGGCACTTCTGATCTCCAATCTTGATGGTGATCACTCTCAGATCATACTCTAGCGGCTCTTGAGTGTCGTTTTGAACCTAAAGTTTTTTCATTTCCCCACGAGGTAGGAAATTTTAAGTTTTAAGTATTGATCCCCTTTTTTATGAATTGTTTTAATGTTTAGATCCCTATTATGACTGCTAGAGATCCCATAAGGGTTGATCTATAATTTTCAAGGAAAATTGGGGTGATTCAGGTGTCTCATAGGGAATTAACATCAGAATTTATGATAAAAAAACATGTAGTGAAGGTTCATATGCATTATCTTATTACCACTCGAGGAATATGAATTTTAGGGAATACACACCATGTACTGTTGTTACACTCTATGTAGTGAGACCAAGCCATGTGGCCATGGGACATGGCCATGGTAGTTGTGTCGATGGACATGGCCGTGTAAATGTACACGACCAGAGTACACAGATAGGAGGTTCCAGACATAGGATTTAGTAGATGACATGGTCAAAGGGGCTATTTTTCTAAGACATGTCATGTACTAGGGGGTACATGCTATGTGTGAGACATGGCTGGCTGAGGCATGTTGGAAATACACGGTTGGGGGAACAGGTGAGGTGATACACGCCGTGTACAACATGTACAAGCCATGTAAGCTTTAATGGCCTTCCAAGATATCCATCTGAGGACATGGACAGGTGTTCAGGTGGGGAAACACACCGTGTGGACCCTCGTACATTCTATTTAGCCATATTGATGATTTATGTCTTGTGAATATCCTCCATAAAGTCTTATATTCAGGCCCGTGAGTAGCCTATCATAAGCTATTTTTCGCATAGAACATGATGGTATACTTTAGGATAGATTTTGAGATATGACATGGTGTGGGTCAAGAACAATGATACTTTAGCAGTTCTTGACCATGGGTAGTGATCAGGGTGGATCCCTAGGGTGATTTTAGGGTTGGTACCCTTCCCAATCATCTCAAGATATGGGCCCTTTAGACTCTTTAGGCTGGTAGTGTGGTGCTCCCCTAGTTCAGGGTGTAGGTTCCCTACCCATGGATGTGTTGCGGCATGTGGCATGATGAGCATGATTCTCTTTTGAGCGATGCTTGACCGATATAGGAGTTCAATTGGGCTTATCAGAGAGATGATGGGACTGGTACTCCCATATCTTATTGGGGTGCGAGTTTCACTTACCTCTCAGATTAGTAGACACCGAACACCCATTTACTTAAGGTGGGGAACCTATACCCACAAAGTAATTATCATGGGGTCATAACTCCTCTATCAGTCCATGGAGGGGGTCGCCTGAGTTGTTTGTGTAGTTAGAGATAGATCTCTTCTATCACACCAGGGTGCAGGCCCTCCATACTCATTGTAAAGATATAGTAGGTACCCCCTATCATTTAGGAGAACGGGTCCTCTATCCATGGAGATAGAACCATCTTATCATTAGATGGTGTGGGTCCTCTATACATGATGTTCATGTAGATTCGATAGTCCCCTGTTGTTCTAGGGTGTTTGTAAGAGCCCAAATCTACTTTTCAGGTATGTTTTCATTTTCTGGTCGTTTTTTTGAGAAAAAGAGGAATTTCTGGAAATTTCTGAAGTACATGCCGTGTATTCAGTTACTGCGAGTAGCCGTGTGCTGGCCATGTAGCTGCCATGCACACAACCATGTGGGGGTGACATGAGGCTACCTAATGCAGGGTACGGAAACGGAAAGTACACGCCATGAACTTCCAAAGTACATGTTGTGTACTTTTTTTTTCATTAAATGCATAGGGGTCACGTCTGATGGACAGAACCACCTCCTTCTAGGCTTGGTTCGTCCGAGAGTGAGAGAATGGTGTGAATCTTTACCAAGCCCCTGATTGAGCATTCGTTTTTCGAATCAAACTCCTTTGGTTGTGTTGGAATCGCATCAGTAAGCTCTCTCTTCTGCCTGATCTTCGTTTCATGATTCCTCATCTTTATCAAGTTATCATCTATTGAACATTTTCGACGTTTTTGTAGATCTTCTGTGTTATAAGGTGATTCAAGCCCTGATACTCAAGTATATTGATCTTACAATGCTCAGGTAGGTGGTATGTGCCTTTATGTTGAGAGTCTTTGAGTTATATGTGAAATGTTTCCCAATACCCATGAACAGGGTATTGCGTGTTTACCATTTTAGCCCTATTGATTTCCTGCTATGCTTGTATGCTTTAGTAGATGTTAATTGTATCTGAATAGGGTTAATTTCTATGCTTTGGATGTGTTTTCCCATGCATTGTTTCCTTTTTTGACCATTGGGTCTAGTCGGTCTGTTAGGTTGCTGTTTACTTTCACATGCCTAGTTGTAGGATGGTGTGACTGTTGTTCTAACATGCTGATATGTTGTAGACTATTTGCCAAGTATTTCTTGAGGTTTACTTTGGCTGATACGCTCTGCTATGATTTCTTGACTTACACAGTGCCGTGAGAACCTGGTGTAGTAGACCATAGTGAGAATGGACGTTGAGGGATTCTCCAGAGTGTCTATTTTACTTACGATATGAGACTACAGGGGGATTTGACGTTGAGTGATTCCTCAAAGTGTTTGTAGTTCCTCGACGAGGGACACAGAGGGAATGAGACGTAAGTGCTTCCCTAGAGTTCCTTTAGTTACTAATATGAGACTATATGAGGAATTGACTGCCAGTGCTTCCTCAGAAAGTCTATGCTTAAGCTGAACCAGAGGGGTTAGACTGAGTGTATTGCACAGAGGGTTGCTTGTACTTGTTAGGTAGGACTAGAGGGGATAGGCTATGAGTACTTCCTTGAGGGTTACCTGTTTGTGTTTAGCTGCTTTCTTATGTTGCTTGGTTGGACTAGAGGGGATAGGATGTGGGTAATTCCCAGAGGGCTACCTGTTTGTGATTATCTGCTTTGATTAGCTGTTGCTGGATATTTGAAAATGTGGATTGTTACTAGTGATTACTTCCTTGTTTACTACATTTATTTACTTCCTTCCTTCCAAATATTCACTAACTGTTAGGCACAGATCTCGTGGTGGTTTCCTACTAGGATTTAGTCTCACACCCTTTTTAGGCAATGCTTTTTGGTCCAAACAAATTATATTATTGTAGGTATAGATAAGGGAAAGCGCACTTCTACTTCAGGTAATTGATTTGCTATGGAGTTGGAGAGCATGGGACCAAGTTATAGCTTGCGATGCTAAGGAGTTGTTTATTGATTTTCTTTTGTACTTGGCTTAGTACTATTGTATTCCAACATTGTGATTTGTTTGGTTTCTTTCCTAGACATATGTATCATGCATCATTCATATATATATGTGTGCTCCAGTTTATTATTTTCCAGTCTTCCGTTGTTTACTTTTGTATGGATTATTACTGCTTCTGCTATTGATATTGCTTTCATCCGCTGTGTTACTCTTCCAATGATGGCATAATTTCCCCACTATTACACCCAAGGTCATGGCTGCTAGTTGGCAGCCTCTGGCGTTCGGGGAAATGCGCTTGAGGCCATGTGACCAACCGGGTACGGGGTGCCTCTAGGTGGATTCTAGAAACGGGACGTTACAAAGTGGTATCAGAGGAATTTTTTTACCTTTACTTACTTTTTGGAGCCTTTGGCTCGGGATAGGATGGAATAGGTACTAGGAAATAAGTTGTTCCTAGGAGTACCTATCCTGGGTATAGGGAATAACCAATCTACCTCATTTATTACAATTTTTCTGGTTTTTAAAGTTTATGGTTGCTTTTATTTTCACTATTGGGTGACTCACATGTTTTGTGCTATTAATGTTGATGTTATTGAGGTTCTATTTCTGTTGAAACCCAATGAGATGAGGGTATTTCATCTCTTGTATCATATAGGAACTTGCTAGAAATCACATGTCATGCATTCTTTCCATGGCATTTAAGGTGCATTAGCGATTGCATATTGTTGTGATGGATGTTGTGTAGAATATGCATGTTGTTGTGATAGTTTTCTTGATATAATATCTGCTGCTGATAAGGTATTTTTTGTGCAAGGTTTTGTTTAAATGAATGCCAAATTTTGGTTCCCGTGGTGTTATGGTCCCTCATGAACCGAAACATGGTGGATCATTGCCTTGTTTTTTCTTCTTTATAACATGTATTAGATGCCAAGATTTGATTCGTGGGGAGTATGGTCCCTCACAGATATGAATTTGGCACTTTGAGGTTTATTTTAGTGTTTTTATGGGCTCCGAAGTAGTTTCTGAGTCTTACTATCTGAAAAAACCTAGAATACACGCCATGTAGTTTTGATTACATGACATGTGTTCTTTTGTTTTGGAAGAAACTATTTTTCATAAGTACACGCATTTTACCATATGTACATGTTGTGTAGTCTCTAACCGCGTCATAGGTCGTGTGGGAAGATACACGGGATAGGGAAATCATTAGGGGAACATGACGTGTACTGGTTGTGCATTCCATGTTGTGTTGACCCTGTGTCCACCCATGTGACTAATGACACAGATGGATAATAACTTAAGCTATACATGCCATGTCAGGCTTGAACACATCGTTTAGTATAACCCAGGTACCCGACCATGTCGCTAAAAACACGGGTCGGTGTTATCATTTCCTGTACATGCTGTGTCCACCTAGAACACGCTGTGTAGTGTGAGCCGTGTGTCCAGCCATGTCACTAACAACATGGGTCAGTGAAGATCATCCAGTACACATCGTGTCTGGAACTAACATGCCATGTAGTCTTGGGTTAGGAGAACCGTGTGGCTTAACCATGTAGAAGGACTCAGGCAGGGGAAGAGGATTCAAGTACACGTTGTGTGTTAGGCAAGAACATCGTGTGTTTTGGGTGTTACAGGACCAATTTTGGCAGAAGTACACAACCATGTGAATGGATGAAAGGAACACGCCGTGTAGGGGTTATACACACTATGTAGTCATGTTTTAAAAAACTTGAATGCTTTCTTCCTCCTGTTCCCTTCTTTCACTTTCAGTTTTTAGTCCTTGATAATCTTGATCTAAGGTGTGAATTTGACCTTGCTGAGTCATTCCACCGAGATGTCCTCCGGTTGTATGCCAGTTGTAGGGTAGCGATCAGACACTGAATGTGGTTGATTAGGGACTACATGTAGATCCTCCTGTTGTGCCACTCCTGGTACCAGCCATTATACCAGACCCAGGTGCTGATGCACAGTACATGTAAGGCTTTATAAGGATTATGCAGACCTTTCAGAGAGCAGGACATCCTACCCCGTCGATGGTAGAATTGATGCGGGTCTTTCAGCAGAAACATCCTCCCACTTTCATAGGGGATGGAGGACCCCAGGCTACCGAGTCATGGTTAGAATCCATGCTAATGATCTTCAAGCATCTGGAGATGCCTCTAAAGAGGATGGTCAAGCTCACTATGTATATGCTTCGGGACTCTACCAAGAGATGGTTGGATGTGATCTCACAGGCTGGACGCCAGCAGGTTATGGCGTGGGATGTGTTTTAGCGCATCTTCTTTGTTTACATCTATCCATATACGTTGAGGGCCGATCGAGCCTGAGAGTTTATGAGTATGGATTAGGGTGCTCTTTCTATCATGGTTATTTCTCTTGCTTTACTGAGCTATAGCACTTCACACCTATTTCAGGAGGTGATCAGTTATTCCTGGAAAGGATGTTCGAGGATAGTCTGAGGCATGACATCTGATCATAGGTGAACATCTTTTGGTTAACTTCTATCACTTTTATCATCAACCAGGCGCTGATCATAGAGTGTAATATGAGGGATTCTGGAGTTGTGAGCTAGGGAGAATCAGAATCTGGAGTTAGTATCCCTCCAAATGATAGTAAAAAGTTCCACATGGAGTCTTCGCGCGGTGATCCGAGGAGGTGGGAGACATCTTCTGGTAGCTAGGTGGTGTGCTACCAGTGCAGGAAGAGCAGGCATATGAGGCCACATTACCCAAGAGACCTAGTGGAGTGCTGATCTTGCGGCAATATGGGTCATCTTTAGCGTTTCTGTTAGATATTTTCACCAGTAGCTGGTGATAGGGGTTCTTCTATCACTCCTCATTCAAGAGAAACTCCACAAGTTTCTCACCAGTCGGGGAACTGGAGTTCTTCTGGTCCTTCCGGCCAAGGTGGTGGTCATGGTTGTGGTATTCATTCACCAATATTTCAGTAATAGTAGGGTGGATCAACTCAGATTGGCCAGGAAGGGTCACAAGGTTGTGGTATAGGTCAGACTTTTGCAGTGGAGAAGACCCATCAAGAGCAGGATCCCAGACCCTCTACAGTTCGAGGTATGATCTTATTTGCCTAAGTTTTAGCTTCTTCTCTTTTCGATACAGGGGCTTCCCATATATTTATATATGTTGTTGTTGTGGAGAGCGTTGTTCTTTGCATCTTTTATTCTGCCGATATCTTGACACTAGACACTCTGTTGGGGACTAGAATGGCTAGTGTACATCAATGCAATGAGTTCCCTCTAGTGGTTGGTGGGTGTCACTTTTTATGGGGCCTCTATGTACTAGAGATGATAGGCTATGATGTTATTCTCAGAATGGACTTGTTAGTTCCCTTCCAGGAATTCGTCGACTATTATCACCATAGGGTGAGTATCACATCACCAGAGGGCGTATCGTTTCTTCAAAAGGGAGAGTTGGATGTCCAGGAAAGTAGAGAAGGACCAGAGCATCATGGGTTGGGAGGCGTTATAGCCCAGATTTATAGTCTATATATGGATGAATAGAGGACTTCACAGTTAGACTTCCCTCTAGTGGTGGATCATTTTAGGAATGTCTTTCCAGAGAACTTTTTAGGTTTTCCTCTAGAGCGAGAGGTAAAATTTTCTATTGAGCTAGTGCCAAGAGTGGCACCAGTGTCCATTCCTCCTTATAGGATGGCTACACCAGTGTTGCAGTAGCTCAAGAAGTAGTTGTAGGAGTTGTAGGAAAATGGTTTAATCTGACCCAACACTTCTCCTCGGGGTTCTCCTGTCCTGTTTGCAAAGAAAGAAGATGGTACCCTTAGGCTTTACGTGGATTATCGGAAGCTGAACCAGTTGACAATCAAGAACCGATATACTTTTCCAAGGATTGATGACCTCTTTGATCATATTCGAGGATCCCATGTGTTCTTGAAGATTGAAATGAGGTCTAGTTATCATCAGTTGCATGTTAGACCATCCAATATACCTCTTAAAGCCTTACAGAGCAGGTATGGTCTATACGAGTATATGGTTATTCCGTTCGGTCTCATGAACGTGCCTGCAGTTTTTATGGCACTGATGGACCGAGTGTTCCATATATACTTGGATTCCTTCATTGTGGTTTTCGTGGATGATATATTGGTGTACTCTCACACTCTACATGACTATGCCACACATAATGATATCATTTTGAGTACACTGAGAGAGCACAAGTTATTTTCTAAGCTCTCAAAATGCCACTTTTGGATGGACCAGATTCACTTATTGGGTCATGTTATCTCAGAGACAGATGTATCAGTAGACCTAGAGAAAGTGAGAGTAGTATTTTCCTAGGAGTATACGAATGACGTCTTTGAGGTACGAAGTTTTATAGGACTAGATGGATACTACATACGCTTCATTCAAGACTTCTCATGCTTTTCAACGCCACTTACGGGCCTGACTAAGAAGGGTGAAAAGTTCTTATGGACAAATTCTTGTGAATCAACATTTCAGTAGCTGAAAGGGTGGTTGACTTTAGCACTAATACTAGTCTTTCCAGAGCCAAGAAAAAGCTATACTGTGTACTGTGATGAATCAAGTATCTAGATAGGAGTTGTACTTATGTAGGGGGAAGGAGTCGTTGCGTATGGGTCTTGGTAGTTGAGACCACGTGAGAGGAATTACCTGACACATGATCTCATGTTAGTGGCATTTGTTCATGCCTTATTCTATTGGAGACATTATCCTATGGGAGATAATTTTATGGTTTTCACCGACCCCAAAAATCTCAAGTACATCTTCACTCAGCGTGACCTAAATTTCAGACAGCAAAGGTGGGTCGAGTTCCTTCAGTACTTTGACTTTGAACTTTCCTATATGCCTGGGAAAGTTAATGCAGTAGCTGATGCATTGGGTAGGAGGACTTAGTTACAGGCAGTTCACGAGGCCAGTAGTGAGTGTCAGCTTATGGATATGTTCTCAAAGTTGCATTTGGAGGTGCACGATATACATGGGTAGAGTTTTCTTTCTTTTGTAGTTTTTACCTCTACTCTTCTTGATCGAGTGCGAATGAGGCAGCTATCAGATTCTGAATGCCTATTCCTATGGGAAATTGTGTCAGGAGAGGACCGTATTCCTGGATGGACCATAGGCAAGGATGAGATCTTGCATTTCCAGGGGCGCGTATGGGTGCCAACAGGCATACGCAAGGAGATGATTCCAGACTTTCATTCCATAGTCTGGGTAGTTCATCATAGTGTCCCCAAGATGTATCATGATCTACATTGTCAGTATTGGTGGCCAGGTATGAAGAGGGATGAGGCTGATTTTTTCATGAGGTGTTCCACCTATCAGCAGGTGAAGGCAGAGCATCAGCGACCAACATGAATTTTACAATAGTTACCCATTTGTGAGTGGAAGTGGAATGATGTCAAGATGGATTTAGTGATAGGTTTACCGAGGTCTCCTCAAGGGAATGATGAGTTTGGGTTGTCATTGATAGACTCACGAATGTTTCTCACTTCTTTCTGATCAAGGAGACCTTTAGTGTTGATGAGCTGGGATAGTTGTACATCCATGAGATTGTACTATTACATGGATTTCCACACTCCATTATTTTAGACAGAGATGCACATTTTACTTCTTGGGTCTGGCAGGGGCTACAGAAGGCGTTGGGTACACTGGTACTTTTAAGTATAGCTTACCACCCCAGACAGATGGCCAGTCCAAGTGTACGATTCAGGTGCTGGAGGAAATGTTCCGAGCATGCATCTTGGATTTTTGAGATTATTGGGAGAAGCACTTACCTATTGTGGAGTTTTCCTACAACAATATTTTTCAAGAAACTATTCAGATGGAACCTTATGAGGCTTTGTCCGGTAGGCCATGCCGATCACCCTTATGTTGGCTGGAGGTAGGATAGGCAGCTTTACTTGGACCTCATCTTGTTCATGAGACCACATAGTGGCTAGAGTTTATTTGGAAGTGGATGGATACTGTACAGTCTCTTCAGAAGTCTTATGCTGATCAATAGAGATGAAATCTGGGGTTCGACGTCACGGATCAGGTTTCCCTGCGTGTCACACTGAGGTTGGTGAAAAATAGGATTAAGCTTTCGCCGAGGTACGTCGGTCCATTTGAGGTGTTGGAGAGAGTTGGGTCGGTTGCGTATCGGTTGTAGTTACCTCAGAGGTACTGGGATATGCACAACTTTTTCCACATTTCTCATCTTTGATGTTACTTTTTAGACCCGTCTCATGTTTTCCAACCCGATGATATTGATTTGGAAGTGGATGCATCATTTTAGGAGAATCCTCTCCGGATTTTCGATTATAGTAAAAATGTTCTCTATGGCTAGTATGTTCCTCTGCTAAGAGTTCTATGGCAGCATGAGCAAGTATAGAATGAGACTTGAGAGAGGGAGGTAGACGTACGATCGCATTGGTCGTAGATTTTCAGGGTTTCTTCTTCTACACTGCCATGATAGGGAAATTTGGGGACAAAGTTCTTTAAGGGGGGAAGTTTTTAAGAACCCATATCTTCTTTTCAGGTATGTTTTCCTTTTCTGGTCATTTTTTAGAAAAAGAAGAATTTCTAGAAATTTCTGAAGTACACGCCGTGTACTTTATGAGTACACGCCATGTACTCGGTTACTGTGGGTAGCCGTGTGCCGGCCATGTAGTGGCCATGCACAAGACCATGTGGGGGTGACCTGGAGGCCACCTAATGTGGGGTAAAGAAATGGAAAGTACATGCCGTGTACTTCCAAAGTACACACCATGTACTTTTTTTCATTAAACACACCGGGGTCGCGTCTGTCGGACATAATCACCTCCTTCTGGGTTTGGTTCGTCCGAGAGTGATAGAACATCAAAGATCTTCACCGAGCCCCCGATCGAGTGTCTGTTCTCCAAATTGAACTCCATCTATGGAATTGGAATCACATCAGTAAGCTCTCTCTTCTGCTTGAGCTTCGTTTCATGATACCTCCTCTTTCTCAAGTTATCCTATGTTAAAAGTTTTAGATGTTTTTGTAGATCTTAGGCGTTTTAAGGTGATTCAAGCTCTAATACTCTAGTATATTGTTCTTACAATTCCAAGGTAGGTGGTTTGTGATTTTATGTTGAATTTATTTGAGTTATATGTTAAATTTGTCCCAATACCAATGAACGGGGTATTTCATGTTTACCGTTTTATCCCTATTGTTTTCCTAATATTCTTGTATGCTTGAGTGGAGGTTAATTGTATGTGAATATGGTTAATTTCTATGCTTTAGATGTGTTTCCCATGCGTGTTTTTCCTATTTTGACCGTTGGGTCTAGTCTGCCTTTTAGGCTGTTGTTTACTATCCTATTCCAAGTTGTAGGATGGTGTGACTGTTGTTCTGACATGCTGATATGCTGTATACTACTAGCCAAGTAGTTCTTCAGGTTTACTTTGGCCGATACTCTTTTCTATGCTTGCTTGATTTACATAGGGCTGTGAGAACGTGGTGTAGTAGACCATATAGAGAATGGACATTGAGGGATTCTCTTGAGTGTTTATTTTACTTACGATGCGAGACCACAATGGAAATTGATATTGAGTGCTTCCTCAGAGTTTCTGTAGTTCCTCGACGCATGCCACCAAGGGAATGAGGCGTAAGTGCTTCTCTAGAGCGCCTTTAGTTACCGATACGCGACTATAGGAGGAATTGACGGTGAATGCTTCCTCAGAGAGTCTATGCTTAAGCTGAACCAGAGGGGTTAGACTGAGTGTACTGCCCAGAGGGTTGCTTGTAATTGTTAGGTAGGACCAGAGGGGATAGTCTATGAGTACTTCCCAGAGGGTTACCTGTTTGTGTTTAGCTTCTTACTTGTGTTTCTAGGTAGGACCAGAGGGGATATGCTGTGGGTACTTCCCATAGGGTTACCTGTTTGTGATTATATGCTTTGATTAGATATTTATGGATATTTGAAACTATGGATTGTTACTGCTGAGTACTTCCTTGTCTACTGCATTTATTTTCTTACTGCCTGCCATATATTCAATGACTGTTAGGCACATATCTCATGGTGGTTTCCTACTGGGATTTAGTCTCACACCCTGTTTGGTCCATATTTTCGATCCCAAACAGATTATATTGTTGCAGGTATAGATAAGGGATAATGCCCTTCTACTTCAAGTACTTGATTTGCTGTGGAGTTGGAGATCATGGGACCAGGCTATATCTTGCGATGCTGAGGAGTTGTTTACTGCTTTTCTTCTGTACTTGGATTAGTACTGTTGTATTACAACATTGTGATTTGTTTGTATGCTTTCCTAGACATATGTATCATGCATCATTCATATATATATATGTGTGCCCCAATTTATTATTTTCCAGTCTTCCCCTATTTACTTTTGTATGGATTATTACTGCTTCTCCTATTGCTATTTATTTCATCCACTGTGTTACTCTTCCAATGAGGGCATAGTTTACCCACTATTACACACAAAGCCCTTGCTGCTAGTCGACAATCTCTGGAATTCGGGGAAATTCCCTTGAGGCCATGTGACCAACCGGGTACAGGGTGACTCTGGGTGGCTTCCATAACCGGGACGTTACAGTGTGATTCCTTTATCCAGTGATCGGTGATCCACTATCGAGTCTGGGTGCTGGTCCTCCATAGTGATCATACATATAGATTTGGTACTACCCATTCGTACTATGGTGTGGGTCCTTTATTCTAGGGTCGATACTCCCCTATCATGTTTCAGTGTGGGTCCAGTATTGTGATTAGTTAGGTAGAGTCAAAACTCCCCTCTATTCAAGGTGCATGTTATCTATCTATAGAGTGGTACTCCCCCATCTTTTCGTAGAAATGGGGAGTGGGTCCTCCACTGGAGTCTTAGATCCCTCGGCTGTGGAGAATAGTTAGGAGTGTGCCCCTCCACTTGTTATGAGTGATACCTAGTTAAGAGTTAGTTCTCCCTCGAAACAGTGAGGTGAAGGCCTCTCCCTATGGTTACATCAATGGTTTCAAAGGATGGTTAGGACCTAGAACTCCCTAAGTTTTGAGGCAATGAAGATGTTTGGGTCCCTCCACTCTCATTCTTTAGAGAGGATGCACATGGTTCATGGTCTGGACCAATTCTCCCTCAACTTTATGCATCAGTGAGGGTCGGGTCTCTCCACTTGGGTTCTTATGACCTTAAACATGGCACAAGATAATGGGGATAACAAAATCTAGTGCTAGGCACTATAGTTTGACCTATAAATATGTTCCAAATAGAGATCTTTCTCCTCTAAGTAACATCAAGGATGGTACGGTTGTTCCAAATATAATGTATCCCTTGAAATATTTCCATCTAGGATAGATGAGCTCATGGAGTGTGTTCTCCTAGGCGTGTGTTACCTTTGAGCCTTGAGTAGTGTTTTGTAGCTGGCTATGAGGTTAGAACTGCTATATATTTGGAGTTTGAGATGAGTATATATGGGTGATTTTGAGAGTCCTTATGATGTTTTCATGTATTTTGGTTAAAACCCTATGTAGACTAAGATGACTAGATGTATATAGTTGATGATGGTTTTGAAATGAATTTTTTCTACTATTTTGGTTCCCCCTAGTTCGGTCGATTTGACAGTTTCCTTTTAGTTTCTCCCTTTTCTTTTGGATTTTGGGGTGCCTACTGAGTATTGTAATATTCGCCTATGCATGGGATTTTCTTGGGAGTGATGTGTCTTGTGTGGATGATAAGCCTTTCAAGGGAGTCCCAAGAGGACTCATAGTAGGTGAATCTTAGTGAGATAGACCAACCAAAGTGTTTAATATAGATTTTCCAAGGATATTTCCAATAGTTTCATTAGAAAATGATATCATCCTTCTGAGTAAGTTGGATGCTTTTACAGTTTTTGGGGGGTTTTTATTTTTCCCTTTTATGATTTCAGTACTTCTTTTATACTTTGGTTGTGGTATAGATGTATGAATTCATTTAGTTTAATTTTACATTACCTCTATACTATTGGATGGAGATATTTTTGGGTGCGTGCGTATCAATACCATAGAATAAGGCCTCCCATTTGTGTGATATTATTACTTGGTGTTGGTCACAATCCCCTAGACTATTAGAGGAGGAATGGGGGTAGTCATGGATCGGGCCCCAATGGGATGATTCATGATATATTGGTATCATATGAGGTCCTTTCTTAGGACCGATGTCTGTAAGCTTGGTTTTGTTTACATAGATATTGTGTTACCATGTTTTAAGTTTGTATTTTAAGTCAAAGACTCCCATATTGGTGCAATAGATGACATATCCATACACAAGGACTCGGATAACCTAATTTTTGAATCATTACATTTGGGAAATAATCACTAGGAAATGTTGGTACATGTATCATATAGGACAAGGTTTTGGGTTCCATACCTTTGTTAATTCAGCTCCCTAGATATACTCTTTGATCATGGTGCATCTTGATTCTATTTCAGGATGCCTTCACAATGACAGTCAAACAGGGTTCCATGATGGTATTATGATGATGATATTACCAATGATGATATAGAGACCCCATTTTTACCTTGTAAAACTTTGAGATATTTCTATATATATATTTGGATCTAGGCGCTAAGATGACGTGTGATTCTGAGGCATGGTGGGCCCAAAATTAATTTTATAAAAATATTAAAAATATTTTATATAAACCCACACATTTTCTTAAATAAAATGTGATAACTCTTAAATGTAAGCTTAGATCATAAATCTAAGGCCATAGTTGATTCTAGAATGTGATGTTCCCCAAGGTGTGACTTAAAATAGGTTGGAACAGGGTGTTCATATATCTCTCTCATTGGCGATGCATTCAGTTGGTTAATTAATTAAATTAATAAAATTAATTTATTGTTTTATCCCAAATATAATCTATAAAATCACCACTATAGATAATCCACCAAGGTTATCCCAATAAACCTTGGGAGGATTATAGAGATTCTCCTTCCTCTTGTTGGTGGATCGCATTGGATGATGTCGAATCTCTGTATCAGAGCATATCAGAGTGAAGTGAATGAAAATAATTCTTCCATTCATTGAAGAACATGTTATTCAATGAATCACAATCCAATATCTATGTAGGACTTTTCTATTCTTGGTTCACACCAATTTTTATTAAATTGATTGAAAAGAATCATCCCGTTTATGATCTTCACCAATTGTTGAACCTTGGAATACACATATGTAGCAGTTTAATTTATTATACAATTTCTTTCTAACCCCATATATCCTTGTTATTGATAATTGGTGAATAAAACTTGAAAAATATGATTAATAATTTGTTGATTATTTCTTTCTCCTATAATTTCTTTGCGTTATTCACCGATTGGACCCTGTAGTCCCGGTTCGACATTTTTGGGCGGTACTGTGCCCGATCGGACCCCCAAAATCATGATGAATCTATATAAGATGGATGTAATTTTGAATAAGTGATAGATTCAAATGATTAGTGGGATTTTAATGACTCCAAAATTGTTTTATTGAACCAATGAGGAAGTGGGAGTACCAATAGGTGACAACATGCATATGGGAATGTGCGAATGAAATCAGAATTCAATTTTCATGAAACGATGGTTAGAAACAATGAATTGAGGGATTACCATTTGATTCAAAGAGGTGTGTAGGTGAGATCCAAATAATCAGAGAATTAATTTTAAATCATTGTAATAGATAAAAGAATCTATGAAAAACAAAACTACACACCATCTATCGTGATAAACACATGACGTGTAGCCCCTATGTTGCAGCGACTAGAATCTACATATCCTCTGATTACTAGTTCCTCATTTACTTAATAAACTAAGAAAATATCATTAGTACACCTTATATAATTAATTATTGACTTTACTTCCATCCAATTATGGACCCAAAGTTCATATTGATATCTTCCTACCATACTTAGGGTGTAGGGGACATCTATCCTAGTACATAACATATCATACATGATTGAACCAATAATAGGTGTGTATTGAATCCTTGTATTTAATCATGTGTGTGAGGAAATTTTTTCCTAGAAAGATGAATTCCATGTGACATTGGAAATAATCCCTTCTTGGATTGTTTCATACTGAGTCTCTTCAATTTCTTATCAACATATGTACCTTGACTTAGGTCGAGCTGTCTCTTGGATCTATCATGATTCATCATGAACCCAAGAATATATTTTGTCTCGACTAATTCCTTTATAGTAAAGTATTTATTCAACTAGGATTTAATATATTGTAATACTGGTATTCCATTTCCAATAAGTAATATGTCATTAATATATATTATTAATAAAATGACCACACTCCCACTAAACTACTTATAAAAACAAGGTTCACATTTGTTCTTTATGAAACCAAATTTTGTCATGACCTTATAAAAACAAATTTTCAATGACTTGTATGTTTTATTTTATACATAAAGGGAAATTTTCAATTTAAAAACCTTATCGACGTTCTTTGGAGTCATAATATCTTCAGGTTGTTTCATATAGATATATTTATAAAGGTTCCTGTTAAGGAAGTTTGTTTATAAATTAATTTCCAAAATATCATAGTCATGGAAAGACACAAACTAAAGTATAATTATGATGTATTTTACCATAGAAACTGGTGAAAATGTTTCATTGTACTCAGTGTCTTGATGTAGTTTAAAAACTTTTTCAACTAGTCAGTCCTTATTGATACTTACTTTCCCATACATGTCTATTTTTTCTTGAATACCCATTTAAAACCAACAAGATTTACATCCACTAAAGGATCTAGAAAAATATAGAATTTATTTGGTAAATGGAATTCATTTCAGAATTCATGGATTTTTTCCACTTAGTAATATATGTTCCACTTACTGTTTCCTTTTGGGTTAGAGGATCATTATTATCAACTAATAACGAGTCTCCATCCTCAATGATTAGAAAACTGTACTATTCTAGTTCTCTAACCACTCATGTACTCCTATATAGTACTTGTATATCTAGAACATATTATTCTATGAGGATTTGTGTAATTTTTTCCCATGCCAGCTCTTGTATACCTTGGGCCTCAACTTTATCAAATTCTACCTAGATCTCACTATATCTTTTATAGATGTGACCTTTCTCAAGTAATATGGTGTGTATTTTTACAATAAACCTTTTTCATGAGGGGCCGTATAGGTAATATCCCCTTGTTTTCTTATAGTATCCTATAAAGTTACACTCTGTGTCTCGAGGTGAAATTTCATTTCCTGAAGAGGCCTTAACAAACACTTTGTAACCCCACACATGTAAATTCAATAACATTGTTTTTATTTCACTATAAATTTCACATGGAACACCATTTATCAATATATTTAGCACTAGGTTTAGTATATGTGTAGTTATTTGTAATATATACCCCCAAAAGGATAATAAAAGGCTCGATTGACTCATAATTGATCTCACCATGTCTAATAAGGTGTGGTCCCTCCTTTCTCTTACACCATTACATTAAGGTGCACAAGGAGAAGTGAGTTGAGATATAATCTCAAGCTCTTTTAAATAACCAATGAAGTCATTATTAAGATAATCTCCAACATGGTCTAAGTGGAGTTTATTAATATTTTTACCAACATGGTACTAAACTTAATTCTTGTATTACTGGATTTTTTCAAAGGAATTTGACCTATACCTCATCAAGTATACATATCCATATCTAATAAAATAATCAGTAAAATCTATAAAGTATGAGTACCTACCATTTACGTCAATTGTAAATGGTCCACAAACATAGGTATGAACTAATTAAAGAAGATATTTGGCCCTTTCACCTTTTCCACTAAATGGGGATTTTGTCATTTTTACTTGTAAACAAGGGTGACATACACCAAGTGGTTTTAGTTCACGGGAATATAAATATCCATATAGGTAAAATTTTGTGAAATTATTTTTGTTTACATGACCTAGTCGGTGATTCCATAGTTGGGTGTTGTATGAGTCATGTGAAATAGTTTCATTGTCGATTATCATTACATTATTTGTTTAATCTAGCATATAAAATCATTATATAAATGTTTCTTACCATAAAAAATGATATCCTTATAAAATAAGAAACATTTATTCTCAAATTTGAAAATAAATATATCTATATCAAGTTTAGATATAGAAACAATGTTTATTGTAATGGATGGAACACAACAAAAATATTTCAAAACCAAGATCATTATAGTTGGAAATGTGATGTGGAAGTCACTGATAGCCTCAACAACAATTTAAGCTTCATTGGCCACTTATAGATCTACCTCCCCTCCGTCAATTTTTTTGAATATACTTGGTTCCTGTATTTGAATACATGTGGGAGTACCAAAATCCATGTCTAATTCCAAATTTTTAGAAATGGATAATTTCACTCGATAAAAAATGCACCTAAAACTTCTCATAACTTATTTGGATCGACGAATTTTTTATTCTAGGGGCCCTTCTTTCCACATGATAAACAGATAAAATCATTCTCACTTGCTTTTCCCTTGATCTTTCTCTTCTTGCAAGGGTGTTGTGAAGAATATTTGGTCTTAAATATCTGTGTTTTTCCTTTCCATTTGTTCACTATAAGGACAAATGAATTTTTTATGCTTCATATCATCATCTACTTGGTTAATAAGACTGAGAATATATAAGAGATAATTCTAAATGTTGTTCATATTAAACATAACAATAATGATAGAGAAACTTTGAGGTAGTGATATAAGAATGAGATCATTGTGCTGTTCATCAGGTATTTTAAACCCCAAACCATTAGTCACTCAATATAGACAATGAGATTGACTATGGGAGTCCCAACTTCCATGCCCTACCAAATTTTACTATGAAAGAGTGTCTTGGATATCTCAAATTATTCCTTTATTTATCTCTCCAGGTATATATCACATATATGCTTGATCATTCTATAAGCTCCCATGTTTTTTTGAGACTTCACGAGTTCACTAAACATAGAAAAAAGAATCAAACATTAAACATCAACCATTTTATTCAAGTGTTTTTCATAGAAAATAAACTATTCATCACTCTCCACCTTAGTAGGTGGATCAGGTATTAAGGATTATAGCATGTAAGATTTATGTTCATGACACAACACAACCTGAAGATGTCTGAACCATTCTTGGAGGTTACTTGTAGCAAGGATATGGACTTTCTCTAATATTTATCATAAGGGTTGTGTGGAAGATGAACATTCCATTTATTCTAAAATTATAAAAGAGCATATTGTTAGTACTTTTATTTATTAACATTTATGTGAGAAATAATAATAATTAATTTTATTAAGTCTCTCACTATTTTATCAAGTCCCAATATCCTTCAACATTGAACTCAGAATGTCCAGTTCCTAGGACATTCTAGTGGAAAGGATCCATATTCCCCTTCACATAATCTGAATACACATTGGTCAAGCTACTTAAAGGTATTTAGGTAGGAAATCCTTTTCCATCCATGGTTTTTTATCTCATTGATCTATCGAGTGGACTCTCCAATCCAAAAATTATGACTTGAGTTTTCTCAACACTTGCCTCCAAGTTAATATATAGTTGACGTATTTTATTTTTTTTTCATAATTTTTTTTCTGGTTTTGTCCTTTACATTTCTTGTTAATATTAAGTGTATTATAATTATTTTATCAACTATGTTTGATAAACAATTTATTCATAATACATTTATTTAAATTCTGTCTTTTATATTAATCCATTTATTTATGTGATCATGGTCTTGAATCTATAAAATAAATAATACATAAGGAAGAAAAAAAATAAATAAATGACTCAATCATGAGAATATATAATAGTTGATTTATTGAGTGGATAATAAATAAACATATTACCTAGGATAAAACATCTTGTGATGATCTTGTCATGAGCTAAAACATTCCACCTAACCCCATATATATCACCGAGGTTTGAATCATCTCGGTTCCACCTTAAACTGCCTCCATGCACCCTAGAATAATCTATTCATTACATGTATTTATAAATCATATGAAATCAAGGAGAACTAAATTATTGGTTAAATTAAATTACATAAATAACCTTTTACACGCATGTCTTACAAAATAATGGGGGGAGGGATGACTCACAAGCCATCATATTTAATTTAATAATAAAAAAAATGAAAACTTATATTGTCACAACTCATCCCCCAGGGTTCATGATGTGACTACCCCAAGCCTGCCTTCCATAGGCCAGAGGTTGGTGACTAGCACCAGAAAGGCATATCCCTAAAATGGGAAGTCATTGGCTCAAAACCTGTACACACATAGATAGGGTGTACTGCACACAAGAAAAATACAAGGAAAGAAGAATGGTACAACCATGACTAAAAACCATCATTGAGTGTAAAAATAAGTACTAAAAGTAAAGGGGATAGAATACAAGACCAAATGAAATGGAAGTACAACAAAAGGGGAAAACAAATCTTGAGGTCGTCCTCCAAGGTTTCTACCATAAGGGTAGGTACAACTCATCACCACGACTCTCCATGTCAACCGGTCACCTACGTACACCATCTGTCAATAACCATCGAGAACCATCAAGCCTTGACTCATCAAGACTCATTCTAGCTATCTATCATCTACAAAAGACACAATAATGAGCGGGAGAAGCCCATGCAGGGGTGAGTATAATAATACTCAGTAAGGAACCCAAGACCCCCAATGGTATCCCCGAATTTTACAAAGGAAAAGCCACAAAACATGATCTCAATCACAAAGCACAAATCAAAAGACAGCTCACACCAGGTATAACTTAAGTACAAAAGTACATATGATTAGTCGTAAATCTAGTTCATATTATTCTATAAAGAGCCTCTGTTGATGACCCACATAGGATCATTCAGTGCTAACCCACATAGGATCGCTCGACACTGACCCACACAACATCGCTCGGTACTAACTCACACAGGATCGCTCAGTTATGACCCACACAGGATCACTAGATGCTGACCCACATAGGATCTCTCGGTGGTGACCCACATAGGATCTCTATACATTATTCACGTCATAGCCAGCCACTAGATTCCCACACAAAGCATGATTGATTTCATAAGGATCTGCTCCTCAATCCATTAGTCATATTTTAACTGAAAAAATGTCCCATTAAGAAGTAACCAAATGAACTTCCATGTCATAAGGGTTCTAATGTAACAGATGACACATCAACCAGATGCCTGATTTTTAGGTTATATGCATTTTAGTGCTAAGTGACCCGTTAGATTTGAGTACGATCTAGCCCGGAAAAAATACAACTTTCTCTAAAATTATCATGGGGTATCTCAAAAGGGCCACCTTGTCCAAAGGATTCTAGTACTATAGATTGTTTGTCAAATGAACGTCTGGTTTAGGAGATATACCCATTTAAGTGTAACTGGGCCAAAAAGGGCCTGGGTGTGGTCTGACCTGGTTGGACCGACCCGACCTAGCTTGCTGAGCCCAACCCAAAGGGGATAAGCTCAGTCCAATTTTCCTGGGCCTGGTCTGGCCCATTGGGCCATGGGCGTAGCCTACTGGGCCGTGGAACTTCTCAGCCCACTAGCCGGGCACCGGGGGGGGGGGGGGGTCTGCTCCCCTCCCGAAGGGCCAAGCTGTTCTGGTCTTTAAAGTAGCGATACCAGTTGGAGCCACACCACCTGGTCAGTCCCACTGGACCGCTCACTTATCGAATCCATGAATTGCAGGTCCACCCTCTGTTGCAGCTCAAATCTACAACCTTCCTTCACAAGGCGCTGCTGCAGGGCACCACCCTGCTCCGATGTGTCCAGAAAAGGCCAGCCGCCCCTTTTTCAACTATAGAACCTTCATGCACTGCCACCTTGTCACGACTGGCGGTGGGCAGCCGCTGCCTCCTCTGGTTTCTGGCACCGCCGCTCTGAAGATGCTTCCATGGGCCATTAGCGAGGCTTCGACTGTCTAATTATTTTCTTTTCTGTGCCTAAGGGCCTCTTCAGATGGTGCCTACACTTTGCACCCCAATGTTTTTCCTTGCCACCATATTTATCAGTCACCCATCAATAACACCACCAACCTAAGATCGGCAGAGGGTTCGAGGTTTCTTCAACTCAGTCCGTGCCCTCCGCTTTAGCGTTATAAATTGGGAACGATTATTTAATCATAAAAACTCCCATAAAGAAACCCTGCATTATCCTCCCACATTAAAGAACAAAACACGGATGAAACCATAGGATGGTTGATCCATGTTTTTTATAATATTCATGAATGGGGGAAAAGGACTGAATTAAGCACATAACCCCTACCTTGAATATGTTGGTAGATGGTGTGGATGAGGAAGACATGGCCAAGTTTGAAGTGTGTTCATTGGCATTTGTCACTGTCTAGTTCGAATCCTATAAGGGCATCGAAGCTCCATTCTACGTTGGAGGATGTAATATCCATAAAATCATTAGAGTATCCTCTCATGAGTGTACAAGAACCATGCCCAGGCTTTGTGTAAATATATGTGAGGAACTAACCATGTTTCATAACATTAATGCGTTTCATTAATGAACCACATTTAGTGTTCCATTAAAACAACCAACGTCGAGGTTATCCAACCCAAGGGTCAAGTTATTGAATGAACTATTAACTCTGTGGTTCTACCATGACACTCAACAGTTACAAAAAAGAGATAAAATAACTCATGGAGTTATTTTATTATTTTTTTTAATGTCCAAAAATTAACCTTTTCATCCGACCCTTGCCGGTCTAAGTTAAGCTTAGCCTAATAAAACATTGGTGCTGCGAATTCAATGGTGCCCTCATATTTTTAATCCGACCACCGGTTCAAAAGATAAAAATCACCACCCATAGTTTTACTGAACGTACCTTAAAAGAGTTCAAAAATTATTAGTAGTGACTCTCAACCTACATCGATCATGGTTAGGCTCTACCTATGGGGAACATGCCCTCCCAAGAACAATGGTACTCTTGAATTTTGAATCCGAGTTACCATTTAGGAGTTAAAGAATTTAACAATAAAATAATTGTTACCTAATTATTTTATTTACATCCAAAAACCAACTTTCACTATTGGTCAGTCCCAGCCAATGTTAGGATATTCGTAATGAAAGAATACCCTCATGAGTTCAGCAGTAGTCTCAGATTCTTAATCCGAGTCACCATTCGTGAGTTATAATCATTTGAAAAATAAAATAATTTTATTTAATTATTTTATTTACGGTTTTGCATTTTTTGAGTTTTCTCACTGGAGGAATGGGCCAACTAAACTTAAGTCGCATCTATGGTAAACTTTTCATCCTGAACAAAACAGTGCCCTTGGTTTTTTGATCTAGGAACTCGTTTAAGAGTTATTTCACTTTTTTAAGAAAACTGCTCACACGTTCTATTTAAAGATTAACATTTTTTGATGGATCATTTTGGGCACCCTGGGCCTCCGAATCACATTCTGTTAGTTTTCATAGTTTTGTAATAATACCAAATAATTAAAAAAATACATGGAATTTATGGGTATTTACATTCTCCCCACCTTAGGGCTTTTTGTTCTCAAAATCCACAACAAAGGCCAAGATAACAAATGGGGGTACTGAGCATGAATATGAGCCTCCTGATCCCATGTGCTCTCCTGGAGGTTCTTGTACTACTACTGAACTCACACTAGATGGATAAACCATCTAGGAAGGACCCACTCCTATCGATCCTCTATATCTACCAGGAAATCTGTAAAAGTTGCCTCATCGTCAATATCCAGCTCACCCTAGTCATTAATATGTGATGGATCATGCATGTGCCTCCTCAACTACGACACATGGAAAATATTATACACCTAGTGTAATTGTGGGGGAAGATCTTGGTGGTACGCCACCTAGCAAACTCTATTGAGAATCTGGAAAGGTCCGATGAACATTGGAGATAGCTTGTTTCCCCCAAAAAATCTCTGCAATCCTCATCGAGGTGAGTTCCGAAGGAAAACATGATCTCCATCCTCGAACTCCAAGGGTCTCTGTCTCCTGTCCGCATAAGACTTATGCATGATCTGTGCAATCTTCATCCTCTTCTGGATGATTTTTTCCTTCCCAGTGGTAGATCATACCAACTCTGGACCCATGAGTATTGACTCCCTTGGGTCTCTCCAGCATAGTGGTGATCTGCATGGCCTCCTATATAAGGCCTAAAATGATTCCATTCCAATGGTGGAGTGATAGATATTTCTCTACTTAAACTTCACTAGTGGTATGTGGTCCTCCCAACTGTGACCAAAATGTAGGACACAAGAACGAATCATTTCCTCCAAGGTCTGTATGTTATGCTTTGTCTGACCATCTATCTGGGGGTAAAAGGTATGCTTAAGCATGCGGGGACCAGATGCTAAGCTCTCACTTATAGATAAAATAGGCATCATGAAAAAAACTCTGCCAATTCTTTCTTCATCTCTGGAAACCAGAACTAATGTCGGAGGTCCTAGTACATATTCACCACACCAGGATGTACCACCAAAGGGGATGTGTGAAACTCCTTCAAAACCTCATCTCGTATAATCACTGGTACCATGGTGCATTCTCTAAAAAGGATGAATTGATCCCCACCTTTAGAAAATCCTTCAGGATCCCATCTTGATGATATCTTAACATGTCGGGCCTCATAGTCAACGTTCCTAAACAATGCCTTCCTGTCTCACTGAAGGAGTGGGGGACTCACTGTCATAGATTGGAGGTAATATTCTCTATCACTAACCACAAAGTATATCTACAACGCAGATAGATGCTTTGTCACCTCACTCAGAAACTATAGTCCGGACGTCCTGATGAGTGTGTCTGCCACCATGTACCCCTTCCCAGGAGTGCAGACTATCTCAAAGTCATTATCCTACAGGAACTCCAGCCATCACTGCTATCTCAGGTTTAGGTCCTTCTGTGAGAATATATACCTAAGACACTTGTGATTGGAGTAGATAGTAAACTTTTCTCCCAACTATATTCTCAGATCCCGAAGCTCTATGTGATTCATCTGATATGAAGTTGTAGATATTGGTGTCATCCTTGGATACAATCCAATGAAGAAGTCCTTCTCCCTATGGGGAGGTAATTCTGGTAACATATTCTAAAAGGATGTTCCGCACTCTGCCACTACTGTTGGGAACAGAAAACTCAAAACACCTACTACCACAAGGGTAAGGCTGGCCGACTCAAGAGTGATTAGCTACACCCTCCTATGCATGAGTTTGTCCCATGCTGTCTGGGTTTCCTTTTTTTTTTCCAATTAAGGAAAACCCCATTTCAACACTGTAGATATACCACAAACTTTGTTCCAAAAACAGTCAATCTGAACATGAACTATGGATGACCAGTCCTTACCCAAACAAACATCATAAGGCCTCGATGCATCCACCAAGAGGTTCCAACCAAAACTCTCACCTCAAGGTTCAGGTCTCACCGCCGACATAAGTGTGATTATCAAGTATCCACCAATAGGTATCTCCAAACATAAGGGTTAAGTCAACCATTTAACTGGAAACCCTAGGTCCTGAACAAGATTCATGAAAAGAAGGAATGATTAGTACCTATTTATATTAATATGAAATCTAGTAAAAGACAAAAAGCGTACCTCGAATCATTCCTGGAGACCTTGGGTCACACTCCTTGACCACTTCCAGCTACTCCCTTACCATGCCCTCCAGCCCCCGGAGGCTGGTGGGGACCACATTGGGGTGGTGGTTGTAATATTTCAAATTGTATACCTCATCCTCCTGCTCTCCTAGCTCATCTTCCACATCTTTTTCCTAGCAGATTCATCTATCCCTATGACTTCCTCTTCCTGAAACATTTTACACATCCAATTCTCTGATACTGACGCTGATTTCCTACTTTCCCACTACTAAAATTCATTGAATGTATCTACTCATCCAAATTATTTTCAACTACAAAGGTTCTCTCTAGTACCCTAACATAAGTAGGAATGCATAGAGGAATAGTTCTAGATCAGATTTCCCTAAACACATCTCGCTAGGAGGTTTGAGACCTGAATCACTGGTCATATCGTATTCATCAAGTAACTGGAATGGTAGGTATGCCTCAATGATTACTCAGCTACCAAGATGTCATACTGTCAAAGCTGTAGAAGCTCATGGGAACACAAACCCCTTAGCTTTTTTTGGAAAGATACCCCTTCTATGGGAAAGGTTCTCAAGTTATGTTGATGGAAATGTCAACTCATTATAAGATAGGGGTAATCTAAACCCTACCATCGCCCTGCGGAGCCACTTAGAATGCTCACTGATAGGACCACCATCTGATCTAATGGTGCCCTAGCTAGATGGAAACTCAGTCACTACCTCAGGCTAGTCCTTATCCACCTCTGAGTTGGGATCCCCTCATAACTTCAGGGGTATCTGTCATTGAAACTCATGTAAGGCAATGAACCTACATGCTTCCTCCACTGGTATCACTGGTAGTAACTACTGACCAACGAGAAATGGTATCGTTGGGAAACCTCTTTAAGGTACCATCTTGGGAAACTTTCCTTGTACTAAATTCTCATCACTCTGTGGACCATCCTCATGGTCATGCATTGGAATCCTAGATGGCTGTCTGCATGGAGGAATCTTTAAGGAGAATCAAGATAAACCACGATCAATATGTTAGAATTGGTGATCCGACTCAAAAGAGATCAATATAAAAAAATTTTCAAAATACCTGACACAAGTGTTTTACTTTATTGAGTTAGGAAATATAATACAGGGTCCTGCTGTTTGGATACGTCAGCTGCCAAACCAACAATGGACTCCCTAGACTGTAATCAGAAAAAAAACACTTAATACTATTTCTCTATTAAAAACACAGACTCTTAGTTATTCTTGTAGAACCGAACCCCCTTGATACTACTTTTTCATGACCCGTACCCCATGGATCGTGCTGTGACTACCCCAAGACCACCTTACATAGGCCATAGGTTGACAACTAGCACCAGAATGGAATATCCCTAAAATGGGAAGGCATTGCCTCAAAACCTATACACACATATACAAGTAAAACTATACACAAGAAAAACAAAATGGAAGAATAATGGTACAACCACAACTAAAAACCACCACTGAGTTTAAAAGTAAGTATTGAAAGTAAAGGGGAAAGAATACAAGCCTAACTAAAATGGATGTACAGGAAAAAGAGAAAAATATCTAGAGGGAATCCACCAAGGTTCCTACCAGAAGGGTAGTTACAGCTCATCACCGAAGCTCTCAACATCTATCAGTCACCTCCGTACACCATCTGTTAATAACCTCCAAGCACCGTCAAGCCATGACTCCTCAAGACTCATTCTAGTTGTCCGTTGTTTTCACAAAAAACAATAATGTGAGGGAAAATCCCATGCATGGGTGAGTATAACAATTCCCAGTAGGGACCTAGAGACCCCTGATGGTCTCCCAGAATTCCACAAAAGAAAATCTAGAAAGCATGATCTCAATCACAAAGCACAAATAAAAAGACATCTCACACCGGGTATAATATAAGTACAGAAGTATAGATGATTACTCATAAATACGGTTCATCTTATTTTTTCAAGAGGCTCTGCTGCTGACCCACACATGATCGCTTGGTGTTGACCCGCATAGGATTGCTCAGTGCTGACCATTATAGGATCGCTAGGTGCTAACCCACACATAATCACTCGGTGCTAACCCACATAGGATTAGTCGGTGCTGACCCATACATGATCTCTCAGTGCTGAACCACACAAGATCTCTTGGTGGTGACCCACACAAGATTGCTCGGTGCTGACCCACATAAGATCGCTATTCATTATTCACATCAACACTAGCCACTGGATTCCCACACAAAGCACGCTTGATTTCAGGAGGATCCGTTCCTCAAGACATTGATCATATTTCAACTGGAACTAAGTCCCATGAAGAAGTAAACCAATGAACCACCTTGTCATAAGGGTTCCAACACAACAGACGACGCGTCAACCAGACACCCAGTCTGTAAGTTATAGGCATTTTAGTGCTAAGGGCCCGGTTGGATTCGGGTACGATCCAACCCATCCAAACTCCAAATTTCTTCAAAACTCATGTGGAGTATCTAAAAAAGGACTGAATGATCCTAAGGGTTCCATCTCCACAGATGGTTCATCAAACAGATGTCTGGTTTAGGAGATATGCCCATTTAAGGGTAACTAGGCCAAAAAAGCATCCGGGTCCGGATCGACCCGGTCAGACCATCCCGAACCAGCCCATTGGGCCCAACCTGAATGGGTTGGACTCGGTATGGTTCGCCTAGGCCATGGGCTTGACCCACTAGCCATGGGCTAGGCCAGCGGGGCCATGAGTTCAGCCCGACCCACCCGGCTGGGCTTGGCCCGCTAACCGGGTGCAGGGGGTCTGCTCCCCTCCTGAATGGTCGAGCCATTCAGGTCTTCACAATAGTGGCACTAGTTGGAACTACACCACCTAGCTAGTCCCGATGGACCAATCACCTGTGGAACCCGCCTGCCATCCACCGCATCTTGAAGTCGCGACCTTCCTCTGCGGCACACCACCGCAGCGCGCCGCCCTACTCCGATGTGGTTGGCACTGGTTGCCCACCCCTTTGTCTACTATGGCTCCTTCATGTTCCACCACCTTCTAACGGCTGGTGGTAGCTGACCTCCGCCTCCTTCGGTTATCAGTTCCGTTGTATTGGCGATGCTTCCGCGGGCCACTGGCAAAGGTCTAGTTGTCCGATTCCTTTCCTGTCTGCGCCTATGGGCCTCCCAGGATGGTGAATGTTAAGATCTTATTAATGAAAGAATACCCTCATGATTTCAGTGGTGGTATCATATTTTTAATCCAAGTCACCATTCATGAGTTATAAGAATTTAAAAAATAAAATAACCTAATTTAATTAGTTTGTTTACGGTTATGCCATTTTTGGGTTTTCTCACTAGAGGCCTGCGCCGACTAAACGTAAGTCGTGCATAGGGTAAACCCACTATCTTGAACACAACGATTCCCTATAATTTCTAATTTGGGAACCCATTTAAGAGTTATTCCCCTTTTCAAGAAAATTGATCACGCGTGCTATTTAAAGCTTAACATTTTTCGACGGATCATTCCAAGCACCTTGGGCCTCAGAATCATGTGCCATTAATTTACTCTCAACTCCTGAAGCTCTGTGTGATTCATCAGATATGAAGATGTAGATATTGGTGTCATCCTTGGCTATAATCCAATGTAGAAGTCCCTCTCCCTACGGGGAGCTAAATCTGGAAACATCTTTTGAAAGGATGTTCTGCACTCTACAACTACTTTTGGGAACAGAAAACTCAAAACACCTTCTACCACAAGGGTAAGGCTGGACGACTCAAGAGTGATCAGCTACACCCTCTTATTCATGAGTTTGCCCCATGATTCTTGGGTTTCCTTTTTTTTTTCTGACCAAGGAAAACCCCATTCCAACACTGTAGATATACAACAACCTTTGTTCCTAAAACAGTCAATATGAACATGAAATATGGATGACCAGTCCATACCAAAACTAACATCATAATTCCTCGATGCTTCCACCAAGAGGTTCCAACCAAAACTCTCACCTCAAGGGTCAGGTCACACCACTGACATAAGTGTGATTATCGAGTATCCACCAATAGGTATCTCCAAACATAAGGGTCAAGTCAACCATTTAACTGGAAACCCTAGGTCGTGAACAATATTCATGACAAGAAGGAATGATTAGTATATATGTATATTAATATGAAAGCTAGTAAAAGACACACACCGTACCTAGAATAATTCCTGAAGCCCTTGGGTCACACTCTTTGACCACGTGCAGCTACTCCCTTACCATGTCCTCCAGCTCCCTGAGGCTGGTGGGGACCACATTGGGGTGGTGGTTGTAACATTTCAAATTGTATACCTCCTCCTCCTACTCTCCTATCTCATCTTCCACATATGTTTCCCTATAGATTCATATGTACCTATTACATTCTCTTCCTGAAACATTTTACACATCCAAGTCTCTGATACTGATGCCGATTTCCTACTTTCCCACTACTGACATTCATTTAATGTATCTACTCATCAAAATTATTTTCAACTAAAAAGGTTATCTCTAGTACCCTAACATAAGTAGGAATGCATAGAGGAATATTTCTAGCTCAGATGTACCTAAACACATCTCGCTAGGAGGTTTGAGACCTGAAAAACTGGTCATGTCATATTCATCAAGTATCTGGAATGTTAGGTACACCTCGATGATTACTCAACTACCAACATGTCATCCTGTCGAAGATGTAGAAGCTAATGGGAACACATAACCGTTAGATTATTATGGAAAGAGACCCCTTCTAAGGTAAAGGTTCTCAAGTTATGTTGATGGAAAAGTCAACTCATTATAAGATAGGGGTAATCTAAACCCTACCATCTCCCTGCTGAGCCACTTAGAATGCTCACTGCTAGGACCACCATCTGATCTAATGGTGCCCTGGCTATATGGAAACTTAGTCCCAACTCAGGCCAGTCCATAGAAACCTGTGAGTTGGGATCCTCTCAGAACCTCAATGGTATCTGTCATTGAAACTCGTGTAAGGAACTGATCCTACATGTGTCCTCTACTGGTAGCATTGGAAGTAACTATTGACCAACGAGAAATGGTATTTTTGGGACACTGCCCGAAGGTACCATCTTGGTAAACCGTCCTTGTACATAATCCTCATCACTCGGTAGACCATCCTCATGGTCATGCATTGGAATCCTAGATGGATATCTGCATGGAGGCATCTTGAAAGAGAATCAAGATAAACCACAGTCAATAAGTTATACTTGGTGATCTGAATCAAAAGAGATCAATAGAAAAACATTTTTAAAATACCTGCCACAAGTGTTTTCCTTTACTGAGTTAGTAAATAGAATTCAGGGTCCTGATCTTTGGATACGTCGGCTGCCACACCAACAATGGACTCCCTAGACTGTAATCTGAAATAAAAACACTTAATACTATTTCTCAATTGAAAACATAGACTCTTAGTTATTCTTGTATTACCGACCCCACTTGATACCACTTTTTCACGACCCGTACCCCATGGCTCGTGTCGTGACTTCCCCAATCCCAACTTCCATAGGTCAGGTGTTAGCGACTAGCACCAGAATGGAATATCCCTAAAATGGGAAGGAATTGCCTCAAAAACTGTACACACATAGACAAGTAAAGCTGTACACAAGAAATACACAATGGAAGAATAATGGTACAACCACAACTAGAAACTACCAATGAGTTTAAAAGTAAGTACTGAAAGTAAAGGGGCCAGAATACAAGCCCAATTAAAATAGAAGTATAGGAAAAAGGAAAAAATATCCAGAGGGAATCCACCAAGGTTCCTACCTGAAGGGTAGTTACAAATCATCACTGAAGCTCTCAACGTCTATCAGCCACCTTCGTACACCGTCTGTTAATAACCTCCAAACACCATCAAGACCTGACTCCTCAAGACTCATTCTAGTTGTCCATCATTTTCACAAAATAAAAATAAGGTGAGGGCGAATCCCATGCATAGGTGAGTATAATAATACCAAGTAGGGACCCCGAGACACCCGATGGTCTCCCAAAATTCCACAAAGGAAAATCTAGAAATCATGATCTTAATCACAAAGCACAAATCAAAAGATAGCTCACACCAGGTATAACTTAATTACAGAAGTACAGATGATTACTCATAAAGATGGTTCATCTTATTCTGTCAGGAGGCTCTGCTGCTGACCCACACTTGATCGCTTGGTGTTGACCCGCATAAGATTGCTCGGTGCTGACCATTATAGGATCACTAGGTGCTAACCCACACATAATCACTCGGTGCTGACCCACACATGATTGCTCGGTGCTGACCCATACATGATCGCTTGGTGTTGAACCACATAGGATTTATTGGTGTTGACCCACACAAGATATCTTGGTTCAGACCCACATAAAATCTCTATTCATTCTTCACATCACAACTAGCCACTGGATTCCCGCACAAAGAACGCTTGATTTCGGGAGGATCCGTTCCTCAAGCCATCGATCGTTTTTCAACTGGAACTATGTCCCACAAATAAGTAACCCAATGAACCACCTTGTCATAAGGGTTATAATACAATAGACGACGCATCAACCAGACGCCCAGTCTGTAAGTTATAGGCATTTTAGTGTTAAGGGCCCGGTTGGATTCGGGTACGATCCAACCCAGCCAAACTCCAAATTTCTCTGAAACTCATGTGGAGTATCTCAAAAAGTACCGAATGATCCTAAAGGTTCCAGCTCCACAGATGGTTCATCAAACGGATTTCTGGTTTAGGAGATTTTCCCATTTAAGGGTAACTAGGCCAAAAAAGGATCCGGGTCCGGACCGACCCGATCCGACCATCTCGACCCAGCCCATTGGGCCCGACCTGAAGTGGTTGTACTTGGTCCGGTTCGCCTACGCCATGGGCTCAACCCACTAGCCATGGGCTAGTCCTGTAGGGCCGTGAGTTCAGACCGACCCACCCGGCTGGGCATTGCCCGCTAGCCGGGTGTAGGGGGTCTGCTCCCCTCCCGAATGGTCGAGCCATTCCGGTCTTCACAATAGTGGCACCAGTTGGAACTGTACCACCTGGGTGGTCCCGATGGAACAGTCACCTATGGAACCCGCGGACTGTGGGTCTGCCATCCGCCGCATCTTGATGTCGCGACCTTCCTCCGCGACACGCCACCACAGCGTGCCATCCTTCTCCAATGCGGTTGACATAGGTTTCTTACCCCTTTATCTACTATGGTGCCTTTGTGTGCTGTCACCTTTTCATTACTGGTGGTAGCCGACCGCCGTCTCCTCCGGTTGTCGGTGTCGCCGTGCCGGCGATGCTTCCACGGGCCACTGGTGAAGGTCCGGTGGTCCGATTCCTTTCCCGTCTGCACCTACAGGCCTCCCGGGATGGTGAATGTTAGGATATTATTAAGGAAAGAATACCCTCATGATTTCAGTGGTGGTATCATATTTTTAATCCAAGTCACTATTCATGAGTTATAAGAATTTGAAAAATAAAATAATCTAATTTAATTATTTTGTTTATGGTTATGCCATTTTTGGGTTTTCTCACTAGAGGCCTCCACCGACTAAACTTAAGTCGTGCATAGGGTAAACCCACTATCTTGAACACAACGATTCCCTCTAAATTCTAATTCTGGCACCCATTTAAGAGTTATTACCCTTTTCAAGAAAACTTCTCACGCACGCTATTTAAAGCTTAACATTTTTCGATGGATCATTCCGGGAACCCCGGGACTCAGAATCACGTGCCGTCAATTTTCATAGTCTCGTAATAATTCCAAATAATTAAAAAACATTACATGAAATTTCTGGGTCTTTACACATGAAATAAAATAATTTAAATAAAATAAACTCATATAGAGGTCTTGGTTAAACACATGAATAGTCATACACATGCAACGAATGTGAAAAATTAAAACTGGTTAACATTGATTTATATTCATTATTTCTTACTAAGATAAACATACTTGGCCAACGAGCCTGTAACTAGGTTGTAATGGATCCTGCTTGGCATCCAAAAGACCTGAGATTGAATTTGGGTAGGCCCCATTGGGAGATTTATAATGTGGAAGTGATGTAAGGATGACGCAAGAAGGTGGTGATATAGGCATGATGCAGGAAGTGGTGAATTCCCTAGATATGCTGATGCAGTAGGGCCTTTGGGCCATCAAAGGCATTCAGTACACTGGGACTCCGAGCTATAGGAACGAGATCCAACCACATGGGAGTAAGAATCATATGAGGAATCAGAGAAATAGTATCCACCGACAGAGCTAACCGGATTAAAAGAATGTGAGGGTATGGAAATCACAATATGTACCAAACATTGTGTAGATCTGCACAGGGAAATTCTAGGTGATCAACCATGAAAGGAGGGGAGCTAGGCACCATCAACAAAGCTGATGTTGAGGAGGGGAAGTTCTAGTGTTTCAGGTCTTTGGGCCTCTGGGCCATATATTGGGCCTTATATCGCTAGGACTATAGGACATATAAGGATTCACTCTCAACCTAGTTATAAAGGGGATTATCCAAAAAATAAATAAAAATCTAAAGGCCTTTGGGCCATTTGAATTAAGATAAACAGACTTGTATTAATTAATTAATTAATTCTTTTTTATCATAATAACAACCTGAATTCCCTTGTAGATACACATAAATAATCCATTCATCGAAAATAAATGGAATAAATAATAATTAAAATAAATTATTTGAGCATTTAATAGTTCTTTAATACATTTATTAAATTGTCAAACACAACAAGTTCCAATCAACAGAATAAGGTTTTAATGTTTCAATTAGAAATTTAATGGAATTATAATTCTATCATTTATTGGGAGACTAGAAGACATGTACTAATGAGCCACACACTGTGTATATCAATTTTCATGTATCTGAGGATAAACACCTGGGGATTCAGTGTGTACATCATTAGGAAAACATGATGTGTACTAACTAGCTACATGTCAAGTGTTCCACTTTCCATGTGCCCAGGATAAATGTTCTTGGATTTGGTGTGTATCTCGATGGATTAAATGGTGTGTACTAATGAGTTAAACATCATGTTATTTGAATATAGTATTTTCATGAAACTTGATGAAGGACTCAACATGTTCATTGGACAAAGTACTACATAATGTGTATAAGATAGATACATGTTGGGTGTGTTGCATGTCTTCTATCCGAATAACTCTCCAAATAACTCTACATGTAACGACCTAGGTATTTATAGAATAATAAATTTTCTTTTCTATTAATATTTATGAATAAGATATTAATTTTATTTTAAATAGTATTCTTTGTATGATAGTGTACTCTATAGAAAACAATAGGTTTCTTTAAACTCTTACGTTGCACACAACTTTGAGTTATACGAAAATAATAATATAATTACTTTAAATGATAGTTAATGCCTTGCCGTTGTATTTGAGGAAATAAACATAACTAACTAAATTAGGATTATAAATGTTTTTTAAATGTATTTACATTTATCCAATAAATTTTAGATTCTTAAAATAAGAATGAATCTGATTTTAAACATGAAATACTCTAATATTCTTTAAAAGTTTGATTTACCACCTTTTGATGGAAAACCCTTTTTAAATCTAGTTTTTGTCACTTTTATATGTTTCTTTTTTAGAAAATAAACTTCTTATTTATAATTATGACATCAAAATTTACTTTGGGTAAATTTTTGATATTTTTATGATAATGTTCATTTTTAATGAATAGTAGAAAATACTGCATTGTAAGTCAAAATTGTATTTTCATCTAATTTATTTATATGATTAGATTGATCTTTTAATTGGTTTTAAAGTTTAATTAAATTATATTTTTACCATTTAATCCAATGTTGTTAATTGGAAGTAATTTCACTTTTTAATTAGACATAAACACATGTAAATCTATTAATAATTATTTTTTCAAAAAACACGTTTTTTGGTTTCGACAACAAAAATTAATTTTAAATTAATTTATAAAACATCTATGTTTTAAATTTAGAAAAATTTATTCCATATTTGGAATCAGGAGCTCCAAATTGTTTAAATAGGTAACTTTTATATTTAGACTCTATGAATAGTAACTTCCGTAAATATTTTATTTACCATGGTTTAAGGGTAAATCCTGTAAATAAGGGTAAAAAATAATATTATAATAATATTAAATTACCCTAACACATGTCCTAATCCTATTGGATGAGCTATGTCCGACCATGGTCATCCTTGGGTCAATTTTTGGACCCCATGGTGCCACTTGTGTGTGAAAATGACATTTAATTACTTTTAATTTAATGTCAAGGAAAATATAACCTAAACATGTATCTTTTAGTAAAAACAATTTAATATGGGGTTATATAAGTTATATTTTTGACTATAAATAGTCATTATAAAGATAAAAAGAGTTCATAAATCATTGTATTTTATTTATAATTTTTAGAGATTAAATATATAATGGTAATTATGATACAATGATGATACATTGATTGCTTCATTAATAAAGGATTCAAATAAATGATATTATAAATGTTAAAATAAATGTAATTTGGTTATTTTGATGTCATCCACGAATTTTAGGGATGATAGTTACATGTTATATTTTTATTAATGAATTTTTTTCGAATCAATCATGTTGTTATGGATTTTTAAAAAAGTCATGATATGAATAGTGTCAAAATTGACATAATTTATATTTTAAAATATAAAATATTTTATAAAATATTATAAAATTTTCAAAACATCTAAGATTTGGAAAAATAGTTATAATAAGTCTAAAATTTAATTATTGACTCTTTATTTTTATATTTTTCATGTTTTGATAACTATTTTGATTCTCAAAGTGTTAAATGGTTGATAAAACGGTAAGGCTAAAAGAAGGGTTAAATAAAAAAGATAAGGATTAAAAAATATCCAAAACCTATCTAATTCATATTGGATGATTTTATTTCAACTTATATTCATATTAAATTTTAACTAACTGAATTTTTACTCATTTATAATCTAAATAGAATTTATAATAAAATAATATTTCAAGATATTCCTTAAGTGCCCCTCCTCACTCTTATAAAAGGACACCACCTCTAACCCATTACTCACACCCCTCATGCACATTGTCATGTCCAAAATATTACCAAATAAGCTACCAACATCCCTATATTCCTCCTAGAATAATTAAACTTGGAATAATTCAATTCAAGAGATCCATTTGGCTTATATCAAAAGAAGGTACCTGATTTGAGGTAACGTGATCTCTCAAGTATCTTTCCATTATTTTTCATTCACCACTCCATATTATCTTCTTATTATTTGTTTATATAAAAAAATTATCCAAAATATAATAGGTTATTTTTATGATAATTATTTTTACTACAGTTAAACACAACGCCATCTAATGGGTATAAAACATACTGTTTTTGTGGATGGAAAACTACTGTCTCATGAAATGATGATTGTTCAACCTTCTCCTACCATCTATCATGGTGTACATTATGATGGAAATGTAATTATATATGATATATATAATATTTATTTAATCTATATTCTTCTTTAATTCTCATTTATAACATACCTTTTTGCTTTTCATGTTTTATAAATATGATAATTTCATTTGAGGAAGTGGGGACTACCGTCCCCTCTAACTGATATGACTCATTCATTCCTTACATGGAAAGTTTAAAGGATGGCATTAATGAAATTATATATGATATTATACTGTAATTATAAAATAACTATGTATCATTTAGTTTTCATTCCTTTAAATATGAAAAAAATGAATGTAGCGTTCATGCGTATGTACGACTTACCATCTCCCTGAAAGGTACATTTCATTTATTATATACAAATTATATGGAATATTCTAAATAAATATATAATGGATATATATTATATATATTATATCTAAATAATTAATTTTATTCTATAGATAATGTACTTTTGACCACGTGGATAATTTATAATTATAACAAGTTCATTTTTAACTCAAGTTTTGAACATCAGCAAAATGTCTGATATGAACTCAAATAACTAACTAATTGATATAGCAAAGTAATAAGTGATATAAATAGAATAATAATATTTAAAACGGTTTTCAATAAATTTGAAATTAACGTATTTTTATTATTCAGGAAATTAAATAACGAACGAGTCAAGTCAGACACAAGGTAAGGGAATATTTCACCCTTCTCTTTTAGTCAAAGACTTATTTTATGTTACGTCAATAAATTTCAATTTTAAAATGTTGGGATATGATATTATATATCCTTATTTATTTAAATTTAATTTCCATGTGATGAGAGACCCTTTTCTCTCTCATCAACTCATTTTATGAATTTTTAAGTGATGTCGTTAGGCTGCCAAAATTTCATAAGGGAACTTCTTAACCCACTTTCTATTCTTTGGGTTGATCTTCTACTTCTTGATTATGTCATTATATGATTATGGGAGAAATTAATTTTGATGTACTATATTTTATTAAAACTTTATTTATGAGTACTTATAATTAATACACATAATCGATCTATTTTATTTACAAAATGATATTTGTAAGGGACTTCATCTCAATCTCCTTTCGTTGAGGCATATATTGATGTTATGCGCTATTATTTTCTTATATGGTGTATATAAAACCCTTTTTACATGTTATATCTGGAATTATTATATTCTCATGATATTTAAAGTTTTTTTTAATGTTATTCTTTAATTAATTTTATTCGAGTGTTTCTCAAGTGGTAAAAGAATCTTTAACTAGAACATCGTTTTAAATGTTTTAAAGATTTATTCTTCTAAAACCTTATATTTCATGTACATTTCTTAAAAATGGTTTTTAAGTATTTTTTTTATATGGACATGAGTGTTTTAAAGTGTAAATTACTTTAAAAAGTTTTAAATTTTGTTTTGACACTTCGATTCAAAACTCTTCTTTTTGAATGTTTTAAATGAATTGAGTATATGAATTTATTGAAATGATATCTTGTGATTACAATGTTGAAATGTTAATTTTCCTTTATTCTTGTTTAATGTGTTATGATTATGTTATGGTACATGGAAATTTGATGGGTGGTTATGTGATAAACCAAATGATGGGTAGTTCCATGATAAACCAAGGACAAGTGGTTACGTTATAATTGCCAATGCATTGGGTATGGAAGTTGTCCGTATAGCTATTCCATTTACTGATATATGTAGAAGTCAACCGTATGGTTATTGTATTTAAGTATTTTTATTTCCCAAGTTACCTTATATGATATACGTTGTTTTCTATGGTATTTATGGTAATCTTTTTGTTACAAAAAGGGTAAGTAATGAACTTATATTCAGTGAAGTGTTTTGTTACTTTTTAAGGTGAAAGGTATTACTTTATGATAAATTATTCATGGTTTACATGTTTCTTTTGAAAAAATAACAATTTTCCTTCTTTATGTATCCCTTATTGAGATTTTTATGCCCATCCCAAGTTTTTGAATTTTTTTTCACATGACTTAAAATGGAATAGGGTCAAGGATGAGATTAAGGAAAATTCACACTGTCTAAAACATGGAACTAAACATGTTTGTTTTTTAAAGTGTTTTTTTTGAAAAAATGAATAATGATTAGAATTGGATACATGTAATATTCAAGTTTTAATGAATAATTTATGGCCTAATTCTCTAAAGCTATAAACCTGAAAAGATCATCAATGTGAATTATTAATTTAGTTGAAGTTTATGTAATATTTAAGGATGGGGCCCTACAGTTGGTATCAGACGTTAGTTTAGATATGTAACATCCCAAGTAAGTAATGAATAATATATATTTTTATCTATGTCTATTAATGATTAAGATAGTGTTATAGAGGCTTAAAATGAAAATAAATACAATCTTATGCAAGGAATACACTAATATTCTTAAAAGATTGTTTTAGTGCCTTTTGATGGCAAACCATTTTTGAATCTATATTTTGACAATTTTATAAACTATGTTTGTCAAAATAAACTTATTCTTTATGATTGGGACATCAAAATTTACCTTGTGTGAATCTTTGGTATTTTTCTGACAATGTTCATTTTTTAATGAATAGTGAAAAATACTGCATTTTACATCAAAACTGCTTTTTAATCTAATTTATTTATATTATTATATTATGTTTTGAATTGGTTTTGAAGTGAAATTAGAATATATTTTTACCATTTTATCCAATGGTGGTCATTGGAATCAATTTCACTTTGAAATTAGACTTAAACTGGTGTCAATCTTTTGATACTTATTGTTTTGTAAAAACACGCTATTTGCTCTGGCAGCGAGAATTAATTATTAAATTAATTAATGTGACTTATATGATTTGAATTTTGTAAAATAGACTTAATTTTTGAATTCGGAATATCAAATATATCTTAGGGTGAATTCTTGGTAATTTTCTGAAAAACTTCAATTTTTGATGAATAGTGAAACCACTAAGTGGTAATCAAGCAAACTGATTTTTCAGTTAAATGAAGGTTTACCAATAATGTGTATTGAATTTTGAAAATCCGACATACATGGTTGTCATTTAGAAGTAAAATGTGGTTCAATGAGATTAAAATAATTTTTGGTGAAAAGTAACTTATTAAGTTTTTAATCGCGATTAGTGGTAATTAGTGTAGATTAAGGTATAAATAATGCTTTAATAATATGAAATGACCTAGACACATGTCCCAAACTTATTGGTTGTGTCATGGCCGACCAAGACAATCCATGGGTCAACTTGGGGACCCCATGGAGACATTTTGGTTGGGAAATGACATAAATAACTTTTTATTAAATGTTAAAGTAAAAATGACACAAACAAGAGAGGTTTTACGAAAACAATTTTTACATGGGGTTATAAAGATCAGATTTTTTATTATAAATAGTCATTGGAAAGATAAAACGATTTCCTACATCATAGTATTTTTTATGATTTTTAGACATTAAATAAATTAAATTATTTATGACATAATAATGATGCAGCGATGACATCATTATTTGACGATTTAAATAAAATGTAAAGATAATATAAAATCTATGAACTACACATGTCCAAAACCAATTGGATGAGTGGATTTCGTACCCTTATCACCTTATCCACGAATTATATCAATTTGGGACCTTTTAAAACCGAAACACATTTTCAAATAAAGTAATATTTCTTTACTTTCCAAAAGTGCCCCTCCTCTCCTCTTATAAAAGGCCCCCACCTCTACCTCATTTCACACACTCCTCAAGCCTTTGGCTCGGCCAAAACCCTGCCCATTTACTCTCTCCACATCCCTCTCCTCACCCTAGTGGATTCCCTTTGGGCAGAATCCTTTAAAAGGAAGCCTTTAGGCTCAAATCAAAAGGAGTTACACTTTTAAAGGTAATTCATTCCCTCATGTTCATTTGGTTTATTTTGCTTCTCCAACCCCCTAAACTCTTTTTATTTACTCCTTTTGTAACAAAAAAAGTATATTCAATATACTTGTATGTTGTTATAAGATTTATTTGAGCTACACTCTCACACAACTACATCAAATGGTTAAAGAACATACGGTTTCCGTGGATGGCGAAATTCTGCCTCCCGAAACGATGATTGTTCAATACTCATTTAACACCTTCAAAAGGGGCCATTATGATGTCACTATTTTTATATATGATATATAATATGTTTATGTTTTCCTTAAGCTTCTGTTTTTTTTCATTTTGGGCATACCTTTATGGTTTCCATTATGGGTAAACACGATATCTTCATTTTAGGAAGTGCGGACTACCGCCCCCTCAAAGTGATTCGATTCGTTAAATACCATATGTGGGACATATAAAGGATGGAACTATGATATTATATATTATATTATACTGGAATTATAATATAACTTTATATCATTATGATTCCATTCCATAAAATACGAAATAGAAATGAAAGTAGCGTTCATGCGTACGTACGGCTTACCGTCTCCATGAACGGTGCATTTCATTTCTTACCTCTAAATGATTATGTAATATTATAAATGCATGTATGTACTAGATATATATGACATATATGATATCTACATCATGAATACCATTCTGGATATAATGAACCTTTGACCAAATTAACAACATGTAAGTGTAATAAGTCTATTTTTGACTTAAGAACCAAATACCGACAAAATGAACATTATTAACTTAACTGATCACATGATGTTCATAACATGGTATAAAAGGAATAATGAACTTGAAAAAGATTCATAATAAATTAGAGATTAACTCAAGTTTATTATTCAGGAGATTAAAGAACGGTCGGGTCAAGTCGGATACGAGGTATGGGACTTTGTCTCAATCTCCTTTCATTGAGGCATATTTTATTTTATACACAACTTTCTTTTATACGGTGTATAAACCCCTTTGACTTTTACGTTTATTCAAAAGGAATCTTTTTTATTCGAAGCGTTTACTAAACGACAAAAGGGAATGTTTTTGTCGTACGTTTGCGGCGACAACAACTTCTCCGCCGTCGTAACCGTTATTTGAGTTTCAGCTTCCTCTACAAGCCATACCTTCTTTTTTTAAAAGAAAAATAAATACCATGTTTTACTTTGGTATTGAAAATGGTTTTCATAATGTTTTTATTATATCAATGTGTTGTATTGATACCTCGTGATTGAAATGTAGAAATTTTATGTTTCCTTTATGCATGTTTTATGTGATATGATTATGTTATGGTTCTTGGGCATTATTATGAAGATGGGTGGTTCCGTGATAAACTAAGTGCGGGTGAACCCGTTATAGCTCTCCAATGCATTGGGTAACGCAAAGGAGTAAAACTTTAAGGTTTCTCCGAAGAGATTTAGGGAATATACTGTTATGGGTATTCCAAACGTAACCAAGAGGGTTACTCCCTAGGTAAGAATGTTATGAATGCCTCAAGTTACCTTTATGTATTATGATTTCTATGATTTATTCATGATTTTATGAGGTATGTTAAAGTGCCAATGTTTTATGGGTAACGTATGATTTCATTCTTATGTATATATGAACTCATGTTTCCTTTCCATGTTTTTTTTATAACCCATACTGAGTTTTTATGCTCATCCCAAGTTTTTGAAATTTTTTTCACAGGTCAAGGGAAAGGTACATGATAAGATGATAGAGTCAAGGATGTGTCAAGAAATAATCCATGTTTTATTTTAAATGTGTTTCCATTGATGGGAATGAAGAATACTATCTTTATGTAACCACTTTGTTTATATGTGGAATGTAATGCAAGTTTTATGATCTAATTCTCTAAAACTCTAAACCCGAAAAGATCCTCAATGTGTAATCTTGTAATAACTCAAGATTAAGTAAGGTTTAAGGCTGGGGCCTTATAGTTGGTATCAGAGGTCGGTTTAGATAACTTTAGGAGTTAGAATTCTATTAAATGATTATCCAAAAATATTTTTTTTTTGAAATGATATAGCATTTAAAGATTACCATGTTGCTTCATTTAAGACATGTTTGTTCAGAATGGTTTTCCGCAGAGGAAACAGGGAAGTAGTGCTAAGAAGGCATACAGAAGGAAATAACCTTCCAAATCAGCATCCAGAAATGGTCGGAATTGGAACTGAACAGTTTGTTGCAGTAATGGCGCAGTTGACTCAAGCGATAAATGGCGGTGGTATCCATGCACGAGATCATCCAGAACAACCGCAGAGGAACATGTCAGTGGTGGAACATTTCATGAGGCAACATCCACCATCATTCAGAGGATCATCTGACCCTGTGCTAGCTGAAGGGTGGATTAAAGCATTGGAGAAGATTTTTGATGTCATGGGGTGTTCAGACAATCAAAAGGTTAGTCTTGCTATTTACCGTTTGGAGGGTGAAGCAAATCAGTGGTGGTCTATGGTTAAAAATATCAGGGATGCCGATGAGATTGATGCTCTTGACTGGGATGAATTCAAAGGTATGTTTCTTGAGAAGTATTTTCCTAAGGCTGTTCGACTTAGGATGGAAAAGAAATTCTTGGAATTGAGGCAAGAGGAAGACTCAGTGGCTGCCTATGAAGAAAGGTTCACTCGATTGGCAAGGTATGCTCCAAATTTTATCCGGGACCTTGATAGTAAAATAAATCGTTTTTACTCAGGATTAAAGCCAAAATATCGAAGGGAATTAGCTTCTCGTGAGTTTAAAAGTTATGAAAAGCTTGTTCGATGTGCTGAGAAGGTGGAAATGGAGTTTGCCGATGACCAAGTGTTCTATAACAACCAGCAGAAGAAGAGACCGAGGTGGCAAGAGAAAGGTAAGAATTCTTCAAAAAAGTCTGATGGTAAGAGAACTAAGTTTCCAGTTTGTGATAAATGTGGCAAAAGGCATGCTGGGGAATGTCTTCTGAATTCTGGAAAGTGTTACCGATGTGGTAAGATGGGACATAAGGCTCGTGATTGCACTGAAAAGGATCAAGGTGAAGGTAAGAACAAATTTGATTTACAGTTAGTGAAATGTTATAAGTGCAATGAGATGGGTCACTATGCAAACGAGTGTCCGACAAAGAGCTTGAGTGATGGGAAGCAGTTAGACTACAAGCAGGAAGGGGTGGTGAAATCCTTTGCAACTACTTCAGCAGATGTCGGGCCATCAAATGAAGTTGTATCAGCTCCAGGGAGCTCAGTTTTTTTCAAAGATTGACTTGAGATCGGGGTACCATCAGCTGAAGGTAAAGGAGGCAGATATTCCGAAGACCGCGTTCCGTACGAGATATGGCCATTATGAATTTGTAGTAATGCCTTTTGGGCTAACCAATGCACCTGCTGTATTCATGGACTTAATGAATAGAATTTTCCATGAGTTCTTGGATAAGTTTGTGGTGGTTTTCATTGATGATATTTTGGTGTTTTCTAAAAGTAAAGAGGAGCATGAAAAACATTTAAGGGTTATCTTGCAAACCTTAAAAGAAAAGAAATTGTATGGGAAATTCAGCAAGTGTGAGTTTTGGTTGCAACAAATTTCTTTCCTTGGTCACATTGTTTCTAAAGATGGAATAACTGTTGATCCTGCAAAAACAAAAGTTGTGGAAGAATGGCCAAGACCCACAAATGTAACCGAGATTCATAGCTTCCTTGGTTTGGCGGGCTATTACCGAAGGTTTGTTAGAAATTTTTCACAGTTATCTAGTCCAATGACTAAGCTAACTCGGAAGGGTGTTAAGTTTATCTGGAAAAAAGAATGTGATGATTGTTTTCAGGAATTGAAAAGAAGATTGGTGAATGCTCCAGTTTTGGCACTACCTTCCAGGAATGGTGAGTTTGTTATATACAGTGATGCTTCATTGAAAGGACTTGGTTGCGTCCTAATGCAGAATGATCAGGTAATTGCTTATGCTTCACGACAGTTGAAAACTCATGAGGTAAATTACCCTACACATAATTTGGAATTAGCTGCTGTTGTTTTTGCTTTAAAAATTTGGAGGCATCATTTGTATGGAGTAAAGTGTGAAATATATACCGATCCCAAAAGTTTAAAGTATATATTCACTCAGAAAGAGATAAACATGAGACAAAGGAGATGGCTGGAATTAATCAAAGATTATGATTGTACAATTCATTACCATCCGGGAAAAGCAAATAAAGTGGATGATGCTTTGAGTCGAAAAAGTAATGCTTCATTAACAATGTTGCGTTTGGAACGTGATCCTTTGGTTAACGATTTTATGAACTTTGGCATAGAAGTTGTTGGTGCAGGAAGTCCTTCTGTTTTGTTTCAAGTATCAGTGAGATCTTCTCTATCAGATAGAATCAAGCAAGCACAGAAGCAAGACAGTGAGTTGCAGAAAAAGGTAGAGCTGGTTCAGAAAGGTAAGTTGCTTGAATTCAACATTGATAATGATTGTGTTTTGAGTTTTGGGAAGAGATTGTGTGTGCCTTTTGATTCACAGTTGAAGAGAGAGTTGTTATGTGAAGCTCATAGTTCTCCGTTTTCAGTTCATCCGGGCAGTACTAAGATGTATAGAGATCTGCGGGAGTATTACTGGTGGGATGGAATGAAAAGAGATATTGCTGATTTTACTGTGAAGTGTTTGACATGTCAACAGGTTAAGCAGAGCGGCAGTTACCGAAAGGGATGCTTCAGCCTTTACCAGTGCCAGAGTGGAAATGGGAGAATATATCCATGGACTTTGTTGTTGGATTACTGAAGACATCTCGAGGTAATAATGCAATCTGGGTTATTGTTGATCACTTGACCAAATATGCTCATTTCCTTGCTATACGAGATACTTTCTCTCTTGATCAACTTTCCCGTTTGTATCTTAAAGAGATAGTCAGGTTACATGGAGTTCCTCTCTCCATTGTATCGGATTGTGATCCCAGGTTTACTTCTAACTTTTGGAAAGGCCTTCAGAAGTCGTTGGGTACTGAATTAAATTTTAGTACAGCTTTTCATCCTCAATCAGATGGGCAGTCAGAACGAACAATTCAGACATTGGAGGATATGCTACGAGCTTGTTCTATGGATTATCAGGGAAGTTGGGACCAACATCTTTCTTTGGTTGAGTTTTTATATAATAACAGTTTTCATTCCAGTATACAGATGGCGCCATTTCAGGCATTATATGGGAAGCGGTGTCGAACTCCAGCTTTCTGGGATGAAGTGGGTGAAAGGAAGTTGATGGGACCAGAATTGGTAGAAGAGATGGCAGAAAAAGTTCAGCTGATTCAGAAACACATGATAACAGCTCAGAGCAGGCGGAAGAGTTATGCGGATAACCGGAGGAAGGATCTATCTTTCGAGGTAGGTGATCATGTTTTTGTCAAGGTTTCTCCTTTGAAAAGTGTGATGAGATTTGGTAAGAAAGGAAAGTTGAGTCCAAGGTTCATTGGACCATACGAAATTCTAGAGAGAGTTGGATCAGTTGCATACCGAGTGGCTTTACCTCTGAGTTTATTTCAGTTACACAATGTTTTTCACATTTCGATGTTGAGAAAGTATATGCCAGATCCATCTCATGTTTTGAGCCCAGAGGTAGTTCAGCTGGAAGAGAACCTATCTTATGAGGAACAACCGGTCCAGATTCTTGACCACAGGGAGCAAGTGTTACGGAATAAGGTGATTAAGCAGGTAAAGGTTTTGTGGAAAAACCACATGATTGAAGAGGCAACATGGGAATCTGAAAATGCAATGAGGGATAAGTACCCCCATTTATTCGATAAGTAAATAAATTGCGGGGACGCAATTTTCTAAAGGGGGGAAGGATGTAACATCCCAAGTAAGTAATGAATAATAGATATTTTTATCTATGTCTATTAATGATTAAGATAGTGTTATAGAGGCTTAAAATGAAAATAAATACAATCTTATGCATGGAATACACTAATATTCTTAAAAGATTGTTTTAGTGCCTTTTGATGGCAAACCATTTTTGAATCTATATTTTGACAATTTTATAAACTATGTTTGTCAAAATTAAACTTATTCTTTATGATTGGGACATCAAAATTTACCTTGTGTGAATTTTTGGTATTTTTCTGACAATGTTCATTTTTTAATGAATAGTGAAAAATACTGCATTTTACATCAAAACTGCTTTTTAATATAATTTATTTATATGATTATATTATGTTTTGAATTGGTTTTGAAGTGAAATTAGAATATATTTTTACCATTTTATCCAATGGTGGTCATTGGAATCAATTTCACTTTGAAATTAGACTTAAACTGGTGTCAATCTTTTGATACTTATTGCTTTGTAAAAACACGCTATTTGCTCTGGCAGTGGGAATTAATTATTAAATTAATTAATGTGACTTATATGATTTTAATTTTGTAAAATAGACTTCATTTTTGAATTCGGAATATCAAATATAGCTTAGGGTGAATTTTTGGTAATTTTCTGAAAAACTTCAATTTTTGATGAATAGTGAAACCACTAAGTGGTAATCAAGCAAACTGATTTTTCAGTTAAATGAAAGTTTACCACTAATGTGTATTGAATTTTGAAAATCCAACATACATGGTTGTCATTAAGAAGTAAAATGTGGTTCAATGAGATTAAAATAATTTTTTGTGAATAGTAACTTATTAAGTTTTTAATCGCGATTAGTGGTAATTAGTGTAGATTAAGGTATAAATAATGCTTTAATAATAGGAAATGACCTATAAACATGTCCCAACCTTATTGTTTGTGTCATGGACGACCAAGACAAGCCATGGGTCAACTTGGGGACCCCATGGAGACATTTTGGTTGGGAAATGACATAAATAACTTTTTATTAAATGTTAAAGTAAAAATGACACAAACAAGAGATGTTTTACGAAAACAATTTTTACATGGGGTTATAAAGATCATATTTTTTATTATAAGTAGTCATTGGAAAGATAAAAAGATTTCCTACATCATAGTATTTGTTTTATGATTTTTAGACATTAAATAAATTAAATTATTTATGACATAATAATGATGCAGCGATGACATCATTATTTGACGATTTAAATAAAATGTAAAGATAATATAAAATATATGAACTACACATGTCCAAAACCAATTGGATGAGTGTATTTCGAACCCTTATCACCTTATCCACGAATTATATCAATGTGGGACCTTTTAAAACCGAAACACATTTTCAAATAAAGTAATATTTCTTTACTTTCCAAAAGTGCCCCTCCTCTCCTCTTATAAAAGGCCCCCACCTCTACCTCATTTCACACACTCCTCAAGCCTTTGGCTCGGCCAAACCCCTGCCAATGTACTCTCTACACATCCCTCTCCTCACCCTAGAGGATTCCCTTTGAGTAGAATCCTTTCAAAGGAAGCCTTTAGGCTCAAATCAAAAGGAGTTACACTTTTAAAGGTAATTCATTCTCTCATGTTCATTTGTTTTATTTTGCTTCTCCAACCCCATAAACTCTTTTTATTTACTCCTTTTGTAACAACAACAGTATATAGAATATACTTGGATGTTGTTATAAGATTTATTTGAGCTACACTCTCACACAACTACATCAAATGGTTAAAGAACATACAGTTTCCGTGGATGGCAAAATTCTGCCTCCCGAAACGATGATTGTTCAATACTCATTTAACACCTTCAAAAGGGGCCATTATGATGTCACTATTTTTATATATGATATATAATATTTTTATGTTTTCCTTAATCTTCTGTTTTTTTTCATTTTGGGCATACCTTTATGGTTTCCATTATGGGTAAACACGATATCTTCATTTTAGGAAGTGCGGACTACCGCCCCCTCAAAGTGATTTGATTCGTTAAATACCATATGTGGAACATATAAAGGATGGAACTATGATATTATATATGATATTATACTGGAATTATAATATACCTTTATATCATTATGATTCCATTCCATAAAATACGAAATAGAAATGAAAGTAGCGTTCATGCGTACGTACGGCTTACCGTCTCCATGAATGGTGCATTTCATTTCTTACCTCTAAATGATTATGTAATATTATAAATGCATGTATGTACTGGATATATATGACATATATGATATCTACATCATGAATACCATTCTGGATATAATGAACCTTTGACCAAATTAACAACATGTAAGTGTAATAAGTCTATTTTTGACTTAAGAACCAAATACCGAAAAAATGAACATTATTAACTTAACTGATTACATGATGTTCATAACATGGTATAAAAGGAATAATGAACTTGAAAAATATTCATAAGAAAGTAGAGATTAACTCAAGTTTATTATTCAGGAGATTAAAGAACGGCTGGGTCAAGTCGGATACGAGGTATGTGACTTTGTCTCAATCGCCTTTCATTGAGGCATATTTTATTTTATACACAACTTTCTTTTATACGGTGTATAAACCCCTTTGACTTTTACGTTTATTCAAAAGGAATCTTTTTTATACGAAGCGTTTACTAAACGAAAAAAGGGAATGTTTTTGTCGTACGTTTGCGGTGACAACGACTTCTCCGCCGTCGTAACCGTTATTTGAGTTTCGACTTCCTCTACAAGCCATACCTTCTTTTAAAAAAAAAAATAAATACCATGTTTTACTTTGGTATTGATAATGGTTTTCATAATGTTTTTATTATATCAATGTGTTGTATTGATACCTCGTGATTGAAATGTGGAAATTTTATGTTTCCTTTATGCATGTTTTATGTGATATGATTATGTTATGGTTCTTGGGAATTATTATGAAGACGGGTGGTTCCGTGATAAACTAAGGGCGGGTGAGCCCGTTATAGCTCTCCAATGCATTGGGTAACGCGAAGGAGTGAAACGTTAAGGTTTCTCCGAAGAGATTTAGGGAATATACTGTGATGGGTATTCCAAACGTAACCAAGAGGGTTACTCCCTACGTAAGAATGTTATGAATGCCTCAAGTTACCTTTATGTCTTATGATTTCTATGATTTATTCATGATTTTATGAGGTATGTTAAAGTACCAATGTTTTATGGGTAAACTATGATTTCATTATTATGTGTATATGAACTCATGTTTCCTTTCCATGTTTTTTTTATAACCCATACTGAGTTTTTATGCTCATCCCAAGTTTTTTGAAATTTTTTTCACAGGTCAAGGGAAAGGTACATGATAAGATGATAGAGTCAAGGATGTGTCAAGAAATAATCCATGTTTTATTTTAAATGTGTTTCCATTGATGGGAATGAAGAATACTATCTTTATGTAACCACTTTGTTTATATGTGGAATGTAATGCATGTTTTATGATCTAATTCTCTAAAACTCTAAACCCGAAAAGATCCTCAATGTGTAATCTTGTAATAACTCAAGATTAAGTAAGGTTTAAGGCTGGGGCCTTATAGTTGGTATCAGAGGTCGGTTTAGATAACTTTAGGAGTTAGAATTCTATTAAATGATTATCCAAAAATATTTTTTTTCCGAAATGATATAGCATTTAAAGATTACCATGTTGCTTCATCTAAGACATGTTTGTTCAGAATGGTTTTCCGCAGAGGAAACAGGGAAGCAGTGCTAGGAAGGCATACAGAAGGAAATAACCTTCCGAATCAGCATCCAAAAATGGTCGGAATTGGAACTGAACAGTTTGTTGCAGTAATGGCACAGTTGACTCAAGCGATAAATGGCGGTGGTATCCATGCACGAGATCATCCAGAACAACCGCAGAGGAACATGTCAGTGGTGGAACATTTCATGAGGCAACATCCACCATCATTCAGAGGATCATCTGACCCTGTGCTAGCTGAAGGGTGGATTAAAGCATTGGAGAAGATTTTTGATGTCATGGGGTGTTCAGACAATCAAAAGGTTAGTCTTGCTATTTACCGTTTGGAGGGTGAAGCAGATCAGTGGTGGTCTATGGTTAAAAATATCAGGGATGCCGATGAGATTGATGCTCTTGACTGGGATGAATTCAAAGGTATGTTTCTTGAGAAGTATTTTCCTAAGGCTGTTCGACTTAGGATGGAAAAGCAATTCTTGGAATTGAGGCAAGAGGAAGACTCAGTGGCTGCCTATGAAGAAAGGTTCACTCGATTGGCAAGGTATGCTCCAAATTTTATCCGGGACCTTGATAGTAAAATAAATCGTTTTTACTCAGGATTAAAGCCAAAATATCGAAGGGCATTAGCTTCTCGTGAGTTTAAAAGTTATGAAAAGCTTGTTCGATGTGCTGAGAAGGTGGAAATGGAGTTTGCCGATGACCAAGTGTTCTATAACAACCAGCAGAAGAAGAGACCGAGGTGGCAGGAGAAAGGTAAGAATTCTTCAAAAAAGTCTGATGGTAAGAGAACTAAGTTTCTAGTTTGTGATAAATGTGGCAAAAGGCATGCTGGGGAATGTCTTCTGAATTCTGGAAAGTGTTACCGATGTGGTAAGATGGGACATAAGGCTCGTGATTGCACTGAAAAGGATCAAGGTGAAGGTAAGAACAAATTTGATTTACAGTTAGTGAAATGTTATAAGTGCAATGAGATGGGTCACTATGCAAATGAGTGTCCGACAAAGAGCTTGAGTGATGGGAAGCAGTTAGACTACAAGCAGAAAGGGGTGGTGAAATCCTTTGCAACTACTTCAGCAGATGTCGGGCCATCAAATGAAGTTGTATCAGCTCCAGGGAGCTCAGTTTTTTTCAAATATTGACTTGAGATCGGGGTACCATCAGCTGAAGGTAAAGGAGGCAGATATTACGAAGACCGCGTTCCGTACGAGCTATGGCCATTATGAATTTGTAGTAATGCCTTTTGGGCTAACCAATGCACCTGCTGTATTCATGGACTTAATGAATAGAATTTTCCATGAGTTCTTGGATAAGTTTGTGGTGGTTTTCATTGATGATATTTTGGTGTTTTCTAAAAGTAAAGAGGAGCATGAAAAACATTTAAGGGTTATCTTGAAAACCTTAAAAGAAAAGAAATTGTATGGGAAATTCAGCAAGTGTGAGTTTTGGTTGCAAAAAATTTCTTTCCTTGGTCACATTGTTTCTAAAGATGGAATAACTGTTGATCCTGCAAAAACAAAAGTTGTGGAAGAATGGCCAAGACCCACAAATGTAACCGAGATTCATAGCTTCCTTGGTTTGGCGGGCTATTACCGAAGGTTTGTTAGAAATTTTTGACGGTTATCTAGTCCAATGACTAAGCTAACTCGGAAGGGTGTTAAGTTTATCTGGAAAAAAGAATGTGATGATTGTTTTCAGGAATTGAAAAGAAGATTGGTGAATGCTCCAGTTTTGGCACTACCTTCCAGGAATGGTGAGTTTGTTATATACAATGATGCTTCATTGAAAGGACTTGGTTGCGTCCTAATGCAGAATGATCAGGTAATTTCTTATGCTTCACGACAGTTGAAAACTCATGAGGTAAATTACCCTACACATGATTTGGAATTAGCTGCTGTTGTTTTTGCTTTAAAAATTTGGAGGCATCATTTGTATGGAGTAAAGTGTGAAATATATACCGATCCCAAAAGTTTAAAGTATATATTCACTCAGAAAGAGTTAAACATGAGACAAAGGAGATGACTGGAATTAATCAAAGATTATGATTGTACAATTCATTACCATCCGGGAAAAGAAAATAAAGTGGCTGATGATTTGAGTCGAAAATGTAATGCTTCATTAACAATGTTGCGTTTGGAACGTGATCCTTTGGTTAAAGATTTTATGAACTTTGGAATAGAAGTTGTTGGTGCAGGAAGTCCTTCTGTTTTGTTTCAGGTATCAGTGAGATCTTCTCTATCAGATAGAATCAAGCAAGCACAGAAGCAAGACAGTGAGTTGCAGAAAAAGGTAGAGCTGGTTCAGAAAGGTAAGTTTCCTGAATTCAACATTGATAATGATTGTGTTTTGAGTTTTGGGAAGAGATTGTGTGTGCCTTGTGATTCACAGTTGAAGAGAGAGTTGTTATGTGAAGCTCATAGTTCTCCGTTTTCAGTTCATCCGGGCAGTACAAAGATGTATAGAGATCTGCGGGAGTATTACTAGTGGGATGGAATGAAAAGAGATATTGCTGATTTTACTGTGAAGTGTTTGACATGTCAACAGGTTAAAGCAGAGCGGCAGTTACCGAAAGGGATGCTTCAGCCTTTACCAGTGCCAGAGTGGAAATGGGAGAATATATCCATGGACTTTGTTGTTGGATTACTGAAGACATCTCGAGGTAATAATGCAATCTGGGTTATTGTTGATCGCTTGACCAAATCTGCTCATTTCCTTGCTATACGAGATACTTTCTCTCTTGATCAACTTTCCCGTTTGTATCTTAAAGAGATAGTTAGGTTACATGGAGTTCCTCTCTCCATTGTATCGGATCGTGATCCCAGGTTTACTTCTAACTTTTGGAAAGGCCTTCAGAAGTCATTGGGTACTGAATTAAATTTTAGTACAACTTTTCATCCTCAATCAGATGGGCAGTCAGAACGAACAATTCAGACATTGGAGGATATGCTACGAGCTTGTTCTATGGATTTTCAGGGAAGTTGGGACCAACATCTTTCTTTGGTTGAGTTTTCATATAATAACAGTTTTCATTCCAGTATACAGATGGCGCCATTTCAGGCATTATATGGGAAGCGGTGTCGAACTCCAGCTTTCTGGGATGAAGTGGGTGAAAGGAAGTTGATGGGACCAGAATTGGTAGAAGAGATGGCAGAAAAAGTTCAGCTGATTCAGAAACACATGAGAACAGCTCAGAGCAGGCAGAAGAGTTATGCGGATAACCGGAGGAAGGATCTATCTTTCGAGGTAGGTGATCATGTTTTTCTCAAGGTTTCTCCTTGGAAAAGTGTGATGAGATTTGGTAAGAAAGGAAAGTTGAGTCCAAGGTTCATTGGACCATACGAAATTCTAGAGAGAGTTGGATCTGTTGCATACCGAGTGGCTTTACCTCCGAGTTTATCTCAGGTACACAATGTTTTTCACATTTCGATGTTGAGAAAGTATATGCCAGATCCATCTCATGTTTTGAGCCCAGAGGAAGTTCAGCTGGAAGAGAACCTATCTTATGAGGAACAACCGGTCCAGATTCTTGACCACATGGAGCAAGTGTTACGGAATAAGGTGATTAAGCAGGTAAAGGTTTTGTGGAAAAACCACATGATTGAAGAGGCAACATGGGAATCTGAAAATGCAATGAGGGATAAGTACCCCCATTTATTCGATAAGTAAATAAATTACGGGGACGCAATTTTCTAAAGGGGGGAAGGATGTAACATCCCAAGTAAGTAATGAATAATAGATATTTTTATCTATGTCTATTAATGATTAAGATAGTGTTATAGAGGCTTAAAATGAAAATAAATACAATCTTATGCATGGAATACACTAATATTCTTAAAAGATTGTTTTAGTGCCTTTTGATGGCAAACCATTTTTGAATCTATATTTTGACAATTTTATAAACTATTTTTGTCAAAATAAACTTATTCTTTATGATTGGGACATCAAAATTTACCTTGTGTGATTTTTTGGTATTTTTCTGACAATGTTCATTTTTTAATGAATAGTGAAAAATACTGCATTTTACATCAAAACTGCTTTTTAATCTAATTTATCTATATGATTAGATTATGTTTTGAATTGGTTTTGAAGTGAAATTAGAATATATTTTTACCATTTTATCCAATGGTGGTCATTGGAATCAATTTCACTTTGAAATTAGACTTAAACTGGTGTCAATCTTTTGATACTTATTGTTTTGTAAAAACACGCTATTTGCTCTGGCCGCGGGAATTAATTATTAAATTAATTAATGTGACTTATATGATTTTAATTTTGTAAAATAGACTTCATTTTTGAATTCGGAATATCAAATATAGCTTAGGGTGAATTTTTGGTAATTTTCTGAAAAACTTCAATTTTTGATGAATAGTGAAACCACTAAGTGGTAATCAAGCAAACTGATTTTTCAGTTAAATGAAAGTTTACCACTAATGTGTATTTAATTTTGAAAATCCGACATACATGGTTGTCATTAAGAAGTAAAATGTGGTTCAATGAGATTAAAATAATTTTTGGTGAATAGTAACTTATTAAGTTTTTAATCGCGATTAGTGGTAATTAGTGTAGATTAAGGTATAAATAATGCTTTAATAATATGAAATGACCTAGACACATGTCCCAACCTTATTGGTTGTGTCATGTCCGACCAATAAAAGCCATGGGTCAACTTGGGGACCCCATGGAGACATTTTGGTTGGGAAATGACATAAATAACTTTTTATTAAATGTTAAAGTAAAAATGACACAAACAAGAGATGTTTTACGAAAACAATTTTTACATGGGGTTATAAAGATCAGATTTTTTATTATAAATAGTCATTGGAAAGATAAAAAGATTTCCTACATCATAGTATTTGTTTTATGATTTTTAGACATTAAATAAATTAAATTATTTATGACATAATAATGATGCAGCGATGACATCATTATTTGACGATTTAAATAAAATGTAAAGATAATATAAAATCTATGAACTACACATGTCCAAAACCAATTGGATGAGTGGATTTAGAACCCTTATCACCTTATCCACGAATTATATCAATGTGGGACCTTTTAAAACCGAAACACATTTTCAAATAAAGTAATATTTCTTTACTTTCCAAAAGTGCCCCTCCTCTCCTCTTATAAAAGGCCCCCACCTCTACCTCATTTCACACACTCCTCAAGCCTTTGGCTCGGCCAAACCCCTGCCCATTTACTCTCTCCACATCCCTCTCATCACCCTAGAGGATTGCCTTTGGGAATAATCCTTTCAAAGTAAGCCTTTAGGCTCAAATCAATAGGAGTTACACTTTTAAAGGTAATTCATTCTCTCATGTTCATTTGTTTTATTTTGCTTCTCCAACCCCCTAAACTCTTTTTATTTACTCCTTTTGTAACAACAACAGTATATTCAATATACTTGGATGTTGTTATAAGATTTATTTGAGCTACACTCTCACAAAACTACATCAAATGGTTAAAGAACATACGGTTTCCGTGGATGGCGAAATTCTGCCTCCCGAAACGATGATTGTTCAATACTCATTTAACACCTTCAAAAGGGGCCATTATAATGTCACTATTTTTATATATGATATATAATATGTTTATTATTTCCTTAAGCTTCTGTTTTTTTTCATTTTGGGCATACCTTTATGGTTTCCATTATGGGTAAACAAGATATCTTCATTTTAGGAAGTGCGGACTACCGCCCCCTCAAAGTGATTTGATTCGTTAAATACCATATGTGGGACATATAAAGGATGGAACTATGATATTATATATGATATTATACTGGAATTATAATATACCTTTATATAATTATGATTCCATTCCATAAAATACGAAATAGAAATGAAAGTAGCGTTCATGCGTACGTACGGCTTACCGTCTCCACGAACGGTGCATTTCATTTCTTACCTCTAAATGATTATGTAATATTATAAATGCATGTATGTACTGGATATATATGACATATATGATATCTACATCATGAATACCATTCTGGATATAATGAACCTTTGACCAAATTAACAACATGTAAGTGTAATAAGTCTATTTTTGACTTAAGAACCAAATACCGACAAAATGAACATTATTAACTTAACTGATTACATGATGTTCATAACATGGTATAAAAGGAATAATGAACTTGAAAAAGATTCATAAGAAAGTAGAGATTAACTCAAGTTTATTATTCAGGAGATTAAAGAACGGTCGGGTCAAGTCGGATACGAGGTATGTGACTTTGTCTCAATCTCCTTTCATTGAGGCATATTTTATTTTATACACAAATTTCTTTTACACGTTGTATAAACCCCTTTGACTTTTACGTTTATTCAAAAGGAATCTTTTTTATACGAAGCGTTTACTAAACGACAAAAGGGAATGTTTTTTTCATACGTTTGCGGCGACAACGACTTCTCCACCGTCGTAACCGTTATTTGAGTTTCGGCTTCCTCTACAAGCCATACCTTCTTTTTTTAAAAGAAAAATAAATACCATGTTTTACTTTGGTATTGAAAATGGTTTTCATAATGTTTTTATTATATCAATGTGTTGTATTGATACCTCGTGATTGAAATGTAGAAATTTTATGTTTCCTTTATGCATGTTTTATGTGATATGATTATGTTATGGTTCTTGGGAATTATTATGAAGACGGGTGGTTCCGTGATAAACTAAGGGCGGGTGAGCCCGTTATAGCTCTCCAATGCATTGGGTAACGCGAAGGAGTGAAACGTTAAGGTTTCTCCGAAGAGATTTAGGGAATATACTGTGATGGGTATTCCAAACGTAACCAAGAGGGTTACTCCCTACGTAAGAATGTTATGAATGCCTCAATTTACCTTTATGTCTTATGATTTCTATGATTTATTCATGATTTTATGAGGTATGTTAAAGTGCCAATGTTTTATGGGTAAAGTATGATTTCATTCTTATGTATATATGAACTCATGTTTCCTTTCCATGTTTTTTTTATAACCCATACTGAGTTTTTATGCTCATCCCAAGTTTTTGAAATTTTTTTCACAGGTCAAGGGAAAGGTACATGATAAGATGATAGAGTCAAGGATGTGTCAAGAAATAATCTATGTTTTATTTTAAATGTGTTTCCATTGATGGGAATGAAGAATACTATCTTTATGTAACCACTTTGTTTATATGTGGAATGTAATGCAAGTTTTATGATCTAATTCTCTAAAACTCTAAACCCGAAAAGATCCTCAATGTGTAATCTTGTAATAACTCAAGATTAAGTAAGGTTTAAGGCTGGGGCCTTATAAGATAACCTTAAAGGTTAGGGTGTTATTTAAGAATAAGTGACATAACAATAATGGTTATAATATTATAAAGAGTCATAGTTATTTTGAATAAATTGAATGAGTTTAAGATAACATGAATAAGTATATCATATTGTTTACCCTCCCTATAAGATATTGTATGATGATTTTACTGATATACTCACACTGAACGTTTTGGTTTTAGTAAATGTGTAGATATAATAGCCACCAAAGTAAAAAATTGATGTGAAGAAAATTGTGATGGTTTTCTAAATAAGAAACTGAATTAATTGGGATCTTCAATGAGAACTCTAGTGGTTATTTTCAACTAACTATCTAGAGTCACGATTGACCACTTGAACCTTTGGGATTTTTTAAGGCATAAAATGTGAGAGAAATTAATCCCAATGGATGTTCAGGTAATAATAATAAAGTCAAGTATATTCAAAAACCTATATGTAAAGGATGTGGAAATAAAAACCTAGGAAACTGCTTCAAAGGGACGGGAATATGCTATAGATGTGTTAATGAAGGTCATAAAGAAAGAACTTTCCATGAAAAAAGGAAGCATCTAGTTGAATCTAGGAAAGGGAAAGAAGTTATTTCTGAGGGATAAATTGAATGTTTTAAATGTGGTGTTCTTGGTCATTATACAAATATATGTCCTACGAATAAGGTTTGGGAATAGGATCAGCAAGACCATAAATATATATGTTTACCAATACCTAATGTCGTTCCAACTGAGGATGAGGAAACTGAAAATGACCGAAGAAAGGTATGGATTATTTTTTAGCTGATGTTTTGACATTATTGAATCTTAGGATATGATTCATAATATTTTTGTAGGAAATAAGTATTACAATATATGTTGGAAAATAATGGTTAATAGATTATGAAGGGTGTTGAATGAGTTTGAAGTCAACATATAAGGGATTCAAGAGTTATGGTAGATTGTTGGATGATGAGATGTTTAAAAGTATTAAAGATCTTTTGATGATGGGATTACTTTGGGATGACTTTTTCTAACATGTGTAACCCTGATATTTTATATGTGAAAATTTTATTTAAGGAATAATTATTTTTCGTGTTTTGAAATAATGAATAAACTTAGGGGTTCATATAATATTTTATTTTTGAGGTGATTAATGGTTATTACATTTTGGGATGCAAAATGAAAGGAATTAGATAAACTTTGTGGATAAATAAGGGTATGGTAATTTTTGAGAAAATTATATTATTTTTTATAATGTTGTAAGAATGATATGGTTTTAGAAAATGATAGCCCATAGGATGAGTGAAAACCCTTAAACTTTGGAAAGGCCACATGAATTAAACCCACAGCCGAAGGGCAACAAGGGCACATCGCCTACCACCGGCCTACATGGATTCCCTGGTTAGTATGACTTATTATTTTTAATTAAATGATTTTATTGATCAAGAATAAGTATATTTGGGATCTTATGATTTATCAAATGAATATCCTAAGTATAGGAAAATTATTTGGTGATTAAGTGATAAAGGTTATTTTGGAAGACATTTGGCCTTTTAGGAACACTATATGCCTAAGGAAAATAGAATACTATGGGTTTTCATTTGTGTATTAATGGTTGAAATTTTATTTTGGAATAATTTAAGTTTTTATTGTGGACATATGTAGATTTGGGTTATTTATTGAAAATTTTAACCTATCATAGAGAATATGTGATTAGGTTAACTACTTTTTAGTATGAGACATTAAGAGTAGCTGATGTCATTTGGAGATAAATGTTAAGATTTTTTTTGGAAGACTATGTGATCAAATCATTTTAAATTTCATGTTTCAAACTTTGTTTGGATTATTTTGAATAATTTTAAGGACGATTGTGTGTTTAATGGTCTTTGTTGAGATTTGGGTATTATTTGTTCAATTTTGAAGATTAAGATTAATATTTCTTTTTATAATATATAATCCTTTTTTCAGATCATCTGATCTTATACTAACCATTTTTTTGGTTAATGCATAATGAACAGGGAAATATACGGTTCATATTTTTCGGATCATGTTATTCTCTAGAAGTTTATTCTAGTCCAACAGGTGTGACAAAGTCATCTTGAATACTCATCATTTGGAGAAAAGATGAGTTTTTGGTAGAAACTTATTAAAGGGTGAAACTATAATTTAAAAGTAAGAATATTTCCTTATGTTCTTAGTCAATCTCATAAATAAATTCTCCAAAGGAAACCTAAAAAAACGTTGTTTGTTTACTTTTCCTACTTGGAAATCAAAGACCCTTTAACCCATCACAAGTTTATGATTTTATAGTGGTTAACTTTCTCTTAATCATGTTTTCTATCACTCTCCATCCGAATTCGACACTTAATTTCTCTTCAATATACATGTTTTAATACATGTAATCCTAGTATATGTTATCTCGGGTGACCATTGTACTTATCTTTATTTTCTTTAAAGTGATAGTTTTATTGACACTTTCCGATGTGGGACTTCCAATGAAGTTTCCAATCCCAATTTTAAAATTCTCAGGACGCAATTTCCAAAAGGGGGGAAGGATGTAACAACCCATGTATTTATAGAATAATACATTTTAATATCTATTAATATTTATGAATAATATATTAATTTTATTTTAAAGAGGACACTTTTTCTGATAGCGTACTCAACATCCAACAACAGGTTTCTTTGAAATTTTATGTTGCAAACAACTCTGAGTTATACCAAAAAAATAATATAATTATTTTAAATGATAGTTAATGCCTAGTAATTGTATTAGAATAAATGAACATAACTAACTAAATTATGATTAATGATGTTTGTTAAATGTCTTTACATTTATCCAATAAATTTCAGAGGCTTAAACTAATAATGAATGTGATTTAATCATGAAATACTCTAATATTCTTTAAAAGGTCATTTTACCACCTTTTAATGGTGAAACCTTTTTAAATATAGTTTTTTTCACTTTTATATGTTACTTTTTAGAAAAATAAAATTCTTTTTTAGAATTGGGGAATCAAAATTTACTTTGGGTAATGTTTTGGTATTTTTCCCATAAAGTTTATTTTTTTAATAAATAGTGAAAAATACTGCATTTTAAGTCAAAACCGTCTTTTCATATAATTTATTTATATGATTATATTGTACTCTTAATTTGATTTAAATTTTAATTAGATTATATTTTTATAATTTAATCCAATTTTGGTCATTGGAAGTAATTTCAATTTTTAGTTAGACATAAACACATGTTAATCTTTTGATAGTTATTATTTCATAAAATACGCTTTTTGGTTTTGACAATGAGAATTAATTTTAAATTAATTTATGCAAATTCTATGTTTTGAATTTGAAAAAATAGATTCCATATTTGGAATAAGGAGGTCCAAATTTTGTAAATAGGTAACTTTTATTTTGAGACGTTATGAACCGTAACTTCAATAAATATTTTATTTACCATCCTTAACGGGTAAATCCGATAAATAAGGGTAAAAAATAATATTATAAAAATATTAAATTACCTAAAAATGCGTCATAATCCAATTTTATGAGATATTTCCAGCCATGGAAATTTATGGGTCGATTTTAGGACCCCATGGTTCCACTTGTGTGTGAAAATGACATTTAATTACTTTTAATTAAAGTTAAGGAAAATATAGCCTAAACATGTATCTTTTAGAATTTTTTTATATGGGGTAATATTTGTTATATTTTCAGCTATAAATAGTCATTAGAAAGATAAAAATATTTCCTAGAACATGGTATTTTATTTATAATTTGTACATTTTAAATAAATAAATTTAATTATGACACAATGATGATGGAGTGATTTCTTCATTAATAAAGGATTCAAATAAATGATATTATAAATACTAAAATAATTTGAATTTTGTTATTTTGATATCATAATTTTTTTTATGGATGATATTTACATGTTATATTTGTATTAATGAAGTGTTTTCGAATCAATCAAGTTTTTATGGATTTTTAAAAAAGTAATGATATGAATAGTGTCAAAATTGACATAATTCATATTTTAAAATATAAAATATTTTATTAAATATTATAAAATTCAAAAAAATATTTTATTTGGAAAAATTGTTTTAATAAGTCTAAAATTTTATTATTGACTCTTTAGTTTGATATTTTTCATGTTTTGGTAACAATTTTGATTCTCAAAATGTTAAATACTTGATAAAATGGTAAGGGTGAAAAAGGTTTAAATAAAATAGATAAGGATTAAAAAATATCCAAAACCTATATAATTCTTATTGGATGATTTTATTTAGACATATATTTATATTATCTTAGAACTAACTGAATTTGGACACATTTATAATCAAAATAGAATTTATAATAAGATAATATTTTAAGATATTCCTTAAGTTCCCATCCTCTCTCTTATTAAAGGACACCACCTCTAACCCATTACTCACACCTCTCCAGCCCTTTGGATTGTCCAAACTCTACCCAAATAATCTTAAAACATACATATATTACTCTTAGAAGACTTACCCTTGGCATAAATCAATTCAAGATATCCCTTTGGCTCAAATCCAAATAAGTTACCCGATTTGAGGTAACGTCTTCTCTCAAGTTTCTTTCCATTATTTTTCCTTCTCCAATCTCTATGATCATATTATTATTATTTTATATAAAAAATAGTATCATAAATATACTAGGTTATTTATATTATAATTATTCTAACTACACTTACACACACCTCCATGTAATGGGTATAGAACATACTATTTCCGTGGATGATGAACTACTGCCTCACGGAATGATGATTGTTCAATATTCTACTACCACCTCTTATGGTGGCAATTATAATGGAAATATAATTATATATGATATATATGATATTTATTTTATCACTATGATTATTTAATTATTATTTATAACATAACTTTATGCTTTTTATGTTTTATAAATACGATAATTTAATTTGAGAAAGTGCGGACTTCCGCCCCCTCAACGTGATATGAGTTGTTCAAGCCATACATGGAAAGTATAATGGATGGAGTTAATGAACATATATATAATATTATACTGGAATTATAATATATTTATGTATCATTTATTTTTCATTCCCTTAAATATAAAAAAGAAATGAATGTATCGTTCATGCGTATATACGACTTACCGTTACCATGAATAGTGCATTTCATTTATTATATCCAAATGCTCTTGACTATTCTAAATACATATATACTGGATATATATGATATAAAAATCATGAATATCATTATGGATTTGATGTAATTGTGACCACATGGGCAATTTATAATTATAATAAGTTTATTTTTGACTCAAGCTCTGGACATCAAAAAAATGTCCGATATGAACTAAAATAATTAATTAATTGATATAGAAAACTAATAAGTGATATAAAAGGAATAATAAACTTGAAAAGTTTATTATTAAAGTATAAATTAACTTAATTTTATTATTTATGAAATTAATGAATGAACGAGTCAATTCAGACACAGGGTAATGGAATCATTCACCCTCCTCTTCTAGTCAAAGACTTCTTTTATGTTATGTCTTTAGATTTAAATTTTCAAATGTTCGGATATATTATTATATATACTTATTGTTGTAAATTATCTTTCCATGTGATGAGAGACCCTTTTCTCTCTCATAAAATCATTTTCTAAATTTTTAACTCACTCCGTTAGGCTGCCTGGTAGCCTGAATTTCTCAAATGCCTTTGTTTTTTTTATTATTTATGATAATCAACATTTCAAGGGATGAGGTGGAACCATTAAAAGGCCTGAAGGCTTATAGAAAATTACATGACCTGTAGGTCTTAGAAGAAATCACCCCGAAAAGACAACTTAGAGCTGCTCCTCCCCAGCACATGTCATGATATCAGCACTCCACCATCACAAGGCTGGTCAGCTAGCTATCCCGTGCAGAGCTGCACAAGCTTGATACTGATGGAATTGACATACCCTCTCATTCTTCCAATTCCGGTTAGCTCTGCTATGGTGAATGCGCCTGCTCTAGATCCTCATCTGAATCCTTGTCCCTTGTAGTCTAACTTGTACATTTTAATATTCATGTGGCCCAAAGGCCTTGGGGTGGACCGAAGGTCTTGAGGTGGCCCAAAGGACTTGAGAAGAAATAGGTCCAAAGGCCTTGGGTGGCTTGAAAGCCTTGTAGGACCCGAGGACACAATTGATGGCCCAATGACCCAAATGGATGAATAGTTCTGGCTGCTAGAGTACCAAAAATTACCCACTATAGTATTGCTACGGTACTACTATAGTACCCCCAGAAATATGTCTCCACCTAGATATGATCTTGGGTCTCTTGGATGCACTTGTTGAGTCCTCACCAACCGGGCTGAGGCTCATGTGCCTGTTAGGCTGCCGAATTTTTATAAGGGAACTTCTTAACACAATTTTCATTCTTTGGGTTGATCTTATACTTCTTAATTATTTCATTCCATGATTCTGTGAGAAATTAATTTTGATGTCCTATCTTGTATTTATACTTTCTTTATGTGTACTTATAGTGAATAAACATAGTCAATCTATTTTATTTACAAAATGATATTTGTAAGGGACTTCGTCTTAATATCCTTTCATTAAGGACTATATTGTTGTTATGCACCTTTATTATAGTATATGGTGTATATAAAACCATTTTACATGTTATATAAAGAATTAATATATTATAATAGTATTGAAATTTTTGTTTAATTTTATTCCTTAATGAATTTTATTCGAGTGTTTCTCAAGTGGTAAGAGACTCTTTAACTAAAACATTGTTTTAAATTTTTTTAAAATTTTATGATTTTAAAACCTTCTATTTCATGTCCATGTCTTCAAAATGGGTTTTAAGGATTTATTTATATTTACATTAGTGTTTTAAAGTGTAAATTACTTTTAAAAGTTTCAAAGTGGTATAGGACACTTTGATTCAAAACTCTTCTTTTTTAATGTTTTAAATGAATTGATTATATGAATTTATTGAAATGATATTTTGTGATTGCAATGTGAAAATATTATTCTTCCTTTATTATTTGTTTAATTTTTTATTATTATGTTATGGTTCTTGGTAATTTGATGGGTGGTTACGTGATAAACCAAATGATGTGTGGTTCCGTGATAAACCAAGGAAGTGTGGTTATGGTATAACCTCCAATGCATTTTGTATGGAAGTCAGATGTATGGCTATTCCATTTAGTAATATGTATGGAAGTTTACTTTATGGTTATTTAATTTATGTATGTTTATGTAACAATTTACCTTTATATGATATACATTGTTTTCAATGGGCTTTATGGTAATCTTTTGGTTACAAAAATGGAATGAAACGAGCTTATATTAACTGAAGTGTTTTTCTACTTCATTAAGGTGAAATGTATTAACATATGATAATGTATTCATGGTTAACATGTTTTTTTGAAAAACTAGAAATTTCCTTCTTTATGTATCATTTACTGATATTTTTATGCTCATCCCAAGTTTTTGAAATATGTTTCAAAGGACATAAAGTGGAATAGGATCAAGGATGGGATCAAGGAAAAGTAATGCTTTCTAAAACATGGAAATAAACATGTTTCTTTTATTTAAGTGTTTTTGTTTTATTAAAAAAATGGATATTGAGTAAAAGTGACTACATGTAATATTCAGGTTGTTATGTATAAGTTATGGCCTAATTCTCTAAAGTTCTAAACCTAAAAATATCCTCAATGTGAATTATTAACTTCATTCTATATTATGTAATGTTTAAGGCTGGGGCCTTATAGTTGGTATCATAGGTCGGTTTAGATAACTTTAGAGGTTAGGGTGTTATTTAAGCATAAGTGACATAACCATAATGGTTAGCATATTAGAAAGATTCATAGTTATTTTAGATAAATTGAATGAGTTTAAGATAACATGATTAAGTATATCTTAGTGTTTACCCTCCTCGTAAGATATTATATGATGATTTTACAGATATATTCACACTAACCTTTTTGGTTTTTGTGAATGGATGGATCTAGCAGGCACTAAAGTAGCAATGGATGTAAAGAAAATTGTGACAGTTTTCTGAATAATCCACCGAATGAATTGGGAGCTATAGTGAGAACTCTTTTGGTTATTCTCAACCAACTATTTGGAGTCATTATTAACCACTTGAAACTTGGTGATTTTTATAAGGAATCATATATGCGAGAAACGAATCCCAATGGAAGTTAAGGTAATAATCATAAAGGAAAGTATATTAAAAAAACAATGTGTTAAGGATGTGGAAAGAAACAACTAGGAAAATGCTTCAAATGGATGGGAATATTCTATAGATGTGGTAATGAAGGTCATAAAGCAAAAACCTACCATAGAAAAAGGAAGCGTCTAGTTGACTCTAGGAAAGGGAAAGAAGTTATTTTTGAGGGATCAATTGAAAGTTTTAAATGTGGTGTGCATGGTCATTATAAAAATAGATATCCTACGAAGAAGGTTCGTGAATTAGATAAGAATGACCATAAAAATATATTTTTACCAATAACTAATGCCATTCCAATTGAGGATGAGGAAACTGAAAATGACCAATGAAATGTATGGATTACTTCTTAGCTGGTATTTTTACATTCTTGAATCATAGGATATGATTCACGATTTTTTTGTAGGAAAATGTATTACAGAATAAGTTGGAAAAGAATGGTTAATGGATTATGAAGAGAGATAAATGAGTAAGAATTCAACATATAAGGGATTCAAGAGTTATGGTAGATTGTAAGATGATGAAATGTTTAAAAGTATTAATGCTATTTTGATGGTGTCATTACATGGGGAAGAATTTTTCTAATACATGTAACCCATATGTTTTATATGTGAAAATTTTATTAAAGGAAGAATTATTTTTTTTCTTGTGTGGACATAATGGATAACCTTAGAAGTTCATATGATCTTTTGTTTTTTAGGTGATTAATGGTTATTAAATTTTGTGATGCAGAATGAAATGTATTAGATAACCTTTGTTGATAAAGAAATGTATGGTAATTTTTTAGGAAACTATATTATTTTTAAGAATGTTGTAAGAATGATATGGTTTTAGAAAAAGGAAAACCGGTTGGATGGGTGACAACCCGTCGTGTCTGGCAAGGCTACATTAATTGAACCCACAACCGAAGGGCGACAAGGGCGCATCGCCTACCACTAGCCTATGTGAATTTCCTAGTTATCATGACTTATTACTTTTTGTTAAATGACATTATTGTTCATGAATAGGTTTATTTCATATTTTATGTTTTATCAAATTGATATCCTTAGTACAAGAAAATTATTTGGTGACTAAGTGGTGAAGGTTATTTTGGAATACATTTTCTCTTTTGGGAACACTATATGCCTAAATAAAATAGAATACTATGAGTTTTCATTTGTTGAGTAATGGTTGAAATTTTATTTTTGAATAATATATGTTTTTATTATGGAAATATGAATATTTGGGTTATTTATTGAAAAGATTAACCTATCATAGAGAATATGTGATTAGGTTAACTACTTTTAAGTATGAGACTTTAAGAGTAGCCGATGTTTTTTGGAGATAAATGTTAAGATTTTTGTGGAAGAATATGTGATCAAATTCTTCTAAATTTTGGGTTTAAAACTTAGTTTGGATTATTTTGAATAATTTTAAGGAAAATTGTCTATTGATTGGTCTTTTTTGAGCTTTGGGTATTATTTGTTCAATTTTTGAGATTAAGAGTAATATTTCTTTTTATAAAAGAGTATCCTTTTTGGGGATTATCTGATCTTTTACTAACCATTTTGTTTTTGGTTAATGTATAAAGACAGAGGAAATATATGGTTCATCTTTTGTGGATCATATTATTCTCTAGAAGTTGATTATTTTACTTTAGGTGTGACGAAGTCATGTTGAATACTCATCATTTGGAGAAAAGATGAGTTTTTGGTTGGAACTCATTAAAGAATGAAACTCTACTTGAAAATTAAGTATATTTACTTATGTTCTTAGTAAATACCATAAATGAATTCCCCAATGGTAACTTAAAACAAAAAACGTTTTACTTTTACTTTTCCTACAGGGTAATCAAAGACCATTTTACCCATCACATGTTTGTGATTTTTTGTTGGTCAACTTTCTCCTAATCATGTTTTCTATCACTCTCCATCAGAACTTGGCACTTAGTTTCTCTTCTAAATCCATGTTTTTATACATGGAATCATATTATGTGTTATCTCCGGTGACCTTTAACTTCTCTTTATTTATTTTAATGTTATAGTTTTATTGACACTTTTTCCAATTTGGTATTTTGAATGAAGTTTCTGAGCCCAATTTTAAAATTGTGAGGATGCAATTTTCAAAAGGGGGAAGGATGAAACGACCCATGTACTTATAGAATAATACATTTTCATATCTATTAATATTTATGAATAAGATATTAATTTTATTTTAAATTGGAAACTTATTTTGATAGCATACTCAACACACAACAACATGTTTTTTTGAAATCTTATGTTCCACACAACTTTGAGTTATACCAAAAAAATAATATAATTATTTTAAATGATAGTTAACACCTATATGTTGTATTGGAAGAAATGAAAATAACTAAATAAATTATGATTAATCATGTTTGTTAAATGTATATACATTTATCCAATAAATTTTAGAGTCTTAAAATAAGAATGAATCTGATTTTAAGCATGAAATACTAAAATATTCTTTAAATGACCGATTTACCACCTTTTGATGGTGAACCCTTTTTAAATATATTTTTATCACTTTTATATATTTATTTTTACAAAATAAACTTTTTATTTATAATAGAGACATCAACATTTACTTTGGGTTAATTTTTTTTATTTTTACGATAAAGTTCATTTTTAATGAATAGTGAAAAATACAACATTTTAAATCAAAACTGCCTTTTCATATAAATTATTTATATGACTAGATGGTCATTTTAATTGGTTTTAATGTGTAATTAGATTATATTTTCACCATTTAATCCAATTATGGTCATTGTAATTAATTTCACATTTTAATTAGACATAACCACATGTCAATCTTTTGATAGTTATTATTTCTTAAAAAAACATTTTTTGGTTTTGACAACGGAAATTAATTTTAAATTAATTTCTGAATATTTTGTGTTTTGAATTTGGAAAATTGGATTCAATATTTTGAATCATAAGGTTCAAATTGTGTAAATAGGTTAATTTTTTTTTCAGACTTTATGAATTACAACTTCAGTAAATATTTTATTTAGCGTGGTTAAAGGGTAAATTCGGTAAATAATGGTAGAAATAATATTATAATAATATTAAATTACCCAAACATGTGTCCTAATACTATTGGATGAGATATTTCCAACCATGGGAATACTTGGGTCGATTTTAGGACCTCATGGAGCCACCTATGTGTGAAAATAATATTTAATTACTTTTAATTTAAAGTTACGGAAAAAAAACCAAAACATGTATCTTTTAGTAAACAAAAATTTATATGGGGTAATATAAGTTATTTTTTCGACTATATATATTCATTATAAATATAAAAAGATTTATGAAATCATGTTTATTTTATTTATAATTTTTAGATATTAAATAAATAAATTTAATTATGACACAATGATGATACAATGATTGCTTCATTAATAAAGGATTCAAATAAATGATATTATAAATGTTAAAATAAATGTAATTTGGTTATTTTGATGTCATAAATAAATTTTATGGATGATATTTTCATGTTATATTTTTATTAATGAAGTTTTTTAAATCAATCAAGTTATTATGGATTTTTAAAAAAGTCATGATATGAGTAGTGTCAAAATTGACAAAATTCATATTTTAAAATATAAAATATTTAATTAAATATAATAAAATTCTAAAAAATCTAAGACTTGGAAAAATAGTTATAATAAGCCTAAAATTTTATTATTGACTCTTTAACTAGATATTTGTCATGTTTTGGTAACTATTTTGATTTTCAAAGTGTTAAGTGCTTGATAAAACGGTAAGAGTAAAAAGTGTTAAATAAAAAAAGAAAAGGATTAAAAAATATCCTAAACCTATATAATTCTTATTGGATGATTTAATTTTTATTTCTATTCATCTTATCATCTAACTAACTGAATTTTGACTCATTTATAATTGAAATAGAATATATAGTAAAATAATATTTCAAGATATTCCTCAAGTGCCCCTACGCCCTCTTATAAAAGGACACCACCTATAACCCATTAATCACACCTCTAAATCCCATTTTCTCATCCAACATATTCAAAAATAATCTCCCAACATACCTATTTTTTCCCTAGAGGCCTTCCCCTAGGCATAAGGCAATTCAAGAGATCCCTTTGGCTCAAATCAAAAGAAGTTTCCCAATTTGAGCTAACGTCTTCTCTCAAGTTTCTTTCCATTATTTTTCCTTCTCCACTCCATATGACCTTCTTCCTATTTTTTTATATAACAACACCAGTATCCTCAATATACTAGTGTGTTGTTATGAGAATTATTCAAACTACACTTACACACACCTCCGTCTAATGGGTATAGAACATATTGTTTCTCTGGATGGTGAACTACTGCCTCACGAAATGATGATTGATCAATCTTCTCCTACCACCTCTTATGGTGTCCATTATGATGGAAATGTAATTATATAGGATATATATGATATTTATTTTATCACTATACTTCTGTAATTATCATTTAGAACATACCACTATATTTTTCATGTTGTATAAATATGAAAAGTTCATTTGAGAAAGTGAAGACTATCACCCCCTCAAAGTGATATGAGCCATTCATGACATACATAGAATGTATAAAGAATGGATTTAAATATATTATATATGATATTATACTGGAATTATAATATATCTATGTATCATTTAGTTTTTATTCTTTTAAATATGAAAAAGAAATGAACATAGCATTCATGCGTACGTACGACTTACCGTCTCCATGAACGATGCAATTAATTTATTATATCCAAATGATATGGAATATTATAAATACATATATAATGGATATATATGATATATATGATATCTAAATCAGTAATATAATTTGGGAGATAATATAATTTTGACCACATGGACAATTTGTAATTATAACAAGTTCATTTTTGACTCAAGTTCTAAACATCCACAAAATGTACGATATGAACTCAAATAATTAACTCTATTGATATAGAAAAGTAATAAGTGATATAAAAGAAATAATAAACTTTAAAAAGTTTCTGAATAATTTATAAATTAACTTAAGTTTATTACTTAGGAAATTAAATAAAGAACTAGTCAAGTCGGACACGAGGTAAGGGAACCTTTCACCCTCCTCTTCTAGTCAAAGACTTCTTTAATGTTATGTATTTAAATTTCAATTTTCAAATGTTGGGATATGTTATTATATATCATTATTGCTTTAAATTTTATTTACATGTGATGAGAGACCATTTTCTCCTTCATCCACTCATTTTTTGAATTTTTAAGTGATGCCGTTAGGCTGCTAAATTTTCGTAAGGGAACTTCTTAACCCAATTTCCATTATTTGGGCTGATGTTATAATTATTGATTATTTCCTTCTATGATTATGTGAGAAATTAATTTTGATGTCCTATAATGTATTTATAAATTATTTATGTGTACTTATAGTTAATACACATAATCTATCTATTTTATTTAAAAAAATGATCTTTGTAAGGGACTTCGTCTGAATCTTCTTTCATTGAGGCATATATTGATATTATGCACATTTATTATCCTATATGGTGTATATAAAACCCTTTTTTACATGATATATCATTAATTATTATATTCTCATTATATTAAAATTTTTGTTTAATGTTATTTTTTAATGAATTTTATTCAAGTGTTTCACAAGTGGTAAGAGACTCTTTAACTAAAACATTATTTTAAATGTTTTAAAGATTTATTATTATAAAACCTTCTATTTAATGTCCATGTCTTCAAAATTGGTTTTAAGGATTTAATTATATGGAAATTATTGTTTTGAAGTGTAAATTAATTTATTTAGTTTCAAAGTGGTATGTGACACTTTGATTCAAAACTCTTATTTTGGAATGTTTTAAATGAAATGATTATATGAATTTATTAAAATAATATTTTGTGATTACAATGTGGAAATGTTATTTTTCCTTTATTCATATAAAATGAGTTATGATTATTTTATGGTACTAGGAAATTTTATGGGTGATTACGTGATAAACCAAATGATGAGTGGTTCCGTGATAAACCAAAAATGGCGGGTTACGTTATAATCTCCAATGCATCGGGTATGGAAGTCAGTCATATATCTATTCTATTTAGTGATATGTGTGTAATTGGACCGTATGGTTATTCTATTTAATTATGTTTATGTACCAAGTTACCTTTATATGTTATATGTTGTTTTCTATGGGCTTTATGGAAATATTTTGGTTACAAAAAAAGTAAGGAATGAACTTATATTCAATGAAGTGTTTTGATACTTCTTTAAGGTGAAAGGTATTACTTTATGATAAAGTATTCATGGTTTACATGTTGTTTTGAAAAAATAATAGTTTTACTTCTTTATTTATCTCTTACTGAGTGTTTTTTTTCTCATCCCATTTTTCGAAATGTTTTTCACAGGACTTAAAGTGGAATAGGTTCAATGATGGGATCAAGGAAAATTCATGCTGTCTAAAACATGGAACTAAACATGTTTCTTTTTTAAGTTTTTTTGTTTTATAAAAATAATGGATAATGGGTAGAAGTGTCTACATGTAATATTCAAGTTTTTATGTATAAGTTATGGCCTAATTACCTAAATCTATAAACCTGAAAATATCCTTAATTTGAATTAATAACATAATTCAATATTATGTAATGTTTAACGCCGGGGCATTACACTACATGTGTTTCAAATATGAGAACTAATAAACTACACATCGTGTATGCCTGATACACACTGTGTATCCCATTAATTTTACAACATTTCATGTTCTAGAATTGCCCAGTCTATATGCAGTGGGTGGTAAATTAACTGCATGTAATTACTTTAAGTGCATTGTGTATACCATGACACAACTAGATACAATGTACATGAGTACATGATGTGTACTCTAGCTACATGTTGTGTAACCCTATTTTACTGGACAAAAAACCTTAGTATTTGCCAATGACATATCTAGTCATTCTTCATTTATTCTTAGTCCTTTAATAAAATTAAACATGGAATTATAATGATTAAAATGTCAAAATAATGTTAATTAAACATTCAGATTAAATAATGAATATTATGGAAATAAAATATTTAAACACTATTGTACATATAAATCAAAAATCAAATAATTAATTATAAATTTGAAATTTGAATGCTCTAATAACACTTATAGGTTACAGATGTGGTGGAATCATTGATGTAAGAAAAATAATGATACACATTTTTTAGATCTGATGGATCATTCACATATTTTACATGACATGAACATCCGGACCAATGAAAGTTTTCCAATCAGATAATGACATAAAGGGACCCAGAATCCGAAGAGGATGTTTTCACGTTAAATTTAGAATTAATTTCTATATGATTTGAGGAAATGAATATCCATACATATTAACTTTCTTAGATGAATATTTTGATCAACTTAAAATCCCTTTTTGGATTTCATTCATTGCGTTGTAAGGATCCAAGTGTAGAATTCATCTTGCAATTATTCATGCATGCTTCTTAGATCTTAGAGCAACACCTAAACAATGTGAGGTGCTAGCACAGTAGATCAGACCTCTTATGTTGTTCATATTTATCACTCTAGATCCTTCAGGCATGAAGGATTTCTTCTCATTCTTGTGAGGTGGATAGAAATAGGAGATCAAGAGAGAAGTTTGTTTTGTGAAACGATTTTGAAAACATCATTTCTTGATTATCATCTTTATCCACATATATTCTTGAAATGCCTTTCTTTAAATATCTTAAATAAACATATTATTACACCATGGATATGAAATTTAATGTGATGGTTCTATTCCAATCAAAGGGACAATATATCAACTTCCATAAAGATAAAAGTGGAAAATATTTTTTCAACTTTTTCATTAATAACATGTCATTCGTGATGCAACCATTATACCTTACTTCATAAGAACATATGGGATCATGGCTTTGGTCAGTAAATATATGCACAAAAGTCATGAAATACATCAATAATATCTTAAAGTCCAAGGACCATTGCACATGCTCCCGGATAGGAATATCCAATGACACCAAAACATTAAAAAATCCTAGTGGTGGGTATGTTCTCCTAATCTCCTATATTAGAGATTACCAAGTGTGAACTTGATGAGAAGAAGTATCATCCTCTTATGAGTACTCTCACCTTACAGTCTAAATAACATGTGCCCTATCATAGTATGCAATCTGACCTGAGAACTATATTTAAGAATGTCATCATGGGTCTTCAAGGTTACTATAATAATGGGGAACTATTATGACCTTATTAATGAGAGAGATACCATAGTAAATTATTACATCAAATTCATGCAGAATAATGGACAATATATAATAAGATGTTTTATTAATATTTAAGTCATCTAATATATGTGTAATCAAATTACAAACAATTTGTTCTAAAACACCAAATCCAATAGTTCCTAGAAATAGAGAACCATGTGTAATGATTCTTATAATTTATGAATAATAGTAATACAAGAAATGTACTTTGATTTATTTATGAAAACTGTGAAGATATATTCTTATGGTGAAGTAGGATACATTGAGTGCACCATAAGGGGCATTGTATTAATTAATAATGTGGGAAAAGGTTTATCAATTTTATTCTGTAATATAGGTAGATATCTCATTCCTTATGATGAGAATTGAACTCCTATATTATGTTCATGCCCATGGTGGTGTCATTGACAAGTTCATTTCTAAAAAGTCTAAGAAAGATACATCTAGAATATTTGTTGGTGGCACTAGCATGCAACATGATTGATTAGAGATATCGAGATAAAAATATTATATTACATAGCGTACATTTGTGGGAGGTTACATGTCACTATGACATTAAATTCTTTATTTATGATAGTTTTGGCTTATGGTTAGACGCTAACCTTGTAATTTAGGTGGTGTTGTATAATGACAATGAGAAAGGGGCTTAGAGGGTCACACAATAAGTGTATTCGAAACCTCATTTAAATTCTATATGGATATGAACTTTTGAATAAATATTTTTCTTGTATGTGTTTGATGGTGTAATTTTAACTTAGCATGAACAAAACCATGAGGTGGTCTGATCCCAACCCAAATAAGTGGGTTAAGCCATGGGTCAGCCCTTATGGGCTTTTATTATTTTTAAAATAATATAAATAATGATATATATATATATATATTACTCTTGTTATTTTTATGTAATCGTTTTTATTTTATGTAATTTTTTTTTCAAAAATGCTGGTTCAAAAAGTTTTTTTGAAAAGTTTTTTTCATATTTTTTTTACTATTTCCTTAAGTGTTTTTAAATGATTCTTTAAACATTTTTTCTACTTTTTTTCAAATGTTTTTCAATGAATTGTTCAAAATTTTTTTGTAAACATTTTTTTATAAAGTTATTATCAAATGTTTTTTGAAAATAAATTCAAACCATTTTTTCAAAAAAAATTCTAATATTTTTTTAATTTTTTTTAAAACTTTTAAAAAAAATCTTTCTAACATTTTTTTTAAAAAATTTAAAATTTTTTTCAAACTTTTTTTGTAAACATGTTTTTAATGTTTTTATAAAATGTTATTTGAAATATTTTGTCAACCATTTTTTCAAAAAAAATTGGAAACATGTTTTTTAAATGTCTTTTTAAATTTGGTTTAAATTTTTTTAATTATGTTTCATTTTTTTATAGAAACATTTATTTTCATTTTTTTATCCACAATTTACAACTGTAGCATTTTTTATTTAATTCTAAATCATTTTATATTTTTAAATTTTTCTCTTCATACATTTTACAAGAATCCTCATCCTTAATGTCATGTACATATTATAAATATAATATTTTCTTTATTTAATAAACATCTAAAATATAGACCTATTCATAAAATAATTAAAGGTCAAATAATTTATTTGAGAACATTTCATTAAAAAAATGAATTTGGTTTCACAAGAACCCTCAACCTCAATTTCACATACATATTATAATTATAATATTTTCATTAATTTAATAAAATACTAAAATATAGCCCTATTCATAAAATAATTAAAGGTCAAATAATTTATTTAAAATCATTCGATTAAAACATTGATTTTGTGGCAATAACCCTGTCTGAATAAATATAAAACATCGTAATAAATAAAATTCATAATAATTATAAATCATAAAATAACTAATTTCAAGCTATTTTAAATAAATAATCGAATTAAGATAAATTAATAAAAACAAAAATGGAATTTTATCATTTTTTCCTTAAAAAATTAATATGGAATGGGTGGGGGTGACAACTTGCATGAATGATAGTGGATAAGTGTTAATTTTTTTGTTAACTCATTTATATATTTATTTATATCCACCCTATAAATAATTATCATATATTGTAATAAATACCATTCATAATAATTATAAATCATAAAATAATTAATTTCTGGTTATTTTTAATAAATAATTGAATGTTAATAAATTTTAAAAAATTAATATGACATTTGACTTTTTTTCCTAAAAAATTTAATACGGAATTAGATTATTTTTTCCTTAAAAAATTAATATGGAATGAGAGGGGGTTATGGCATGGGAAAATGGAAATGGTTGAGTGTTAAATTTGTTTTGTTAATTGATTTACATATTTATATATATTCAACATGTAAATAAATATCAATAATTGTAATAAATAACATTCATAATAATTATAAATCATAAAATAATTAATTTCATGTTATTTTAAATAGATCATTGAATGAAAATAAATTTTAAAAAATTAATATGACATTTGACCATTTTTTCTTAAATAAATTAATATAGAATGAGAGGGGCTGATGGCGTGTGAGAATGACACTGGATGAGTGTTAATTTTTTATAATCTATTTATATATGTATTTATATCCAGCCTCTAAATAATTATTAGTCATAATAATTATAAATCATAAAATAATTAATTTCAAATTATTTTAAACAAATAATTGAATAAAAATAAATTTTAAAAATTTAATATGGCATTCAAATAATTTTTTTCCTAAAAAAATTAATATGGAATGGGAGGGGGTGATGACGTGCGTGAATGACAGTTGATTGGTGTTAGTTTTTTTTGTTATTTAATTTATATATGTATATATATCTTGCCTCTATAATTTTAAAATAAATGCACTGCCTAGACTAGTTGGTCTAGGCCCACCCTTCGAAGCATGAGGCAGGGGGTTCAAGTGTCCCTACCAATAGTTTCCCATATACATTTTTTTACACGAGATGGGATTTTTACTGTCGAGGCTTTTTATAGGCTAACCAGTGGGATAGACCGACCAATGTAGGCCCAAACTCGACTCAATGCATCATTTTCCTGAGCCCGGCCCGAACCGAGTGGGGATTAGCTGGGCCGGGTCGGGCCTCTTGGGCTTTTGGGCCGTCATGACAAATTACATCTGTATACATGGTTTAATGATTATTCATGTTGGTTTGATCACAAATTTTTAATCACTGGTTATTTGAATGAATATACATATGTGAGTTTAATATTTAATTAATATTTATTCATCAGGTAATTTGTTATTTAATTATGTGAATATAGAATATTTATTTATTCTTATTTGTTCACAATGTAACAAAATTATTATTTAGTTTGGTTACATGTATATTTATGAATTTGTTGACTAATAATGTGTTCATATTTAATTAATTAAATTAATTTTCATTATTCAAGGATTGAAAAATACTGAGGAGGATTGAAAGACTTAGTTTTATGGTCCAGTGGGAAATGTCACATTAATATTTTTTAATAAATTTTAATTTATTTATTCAAGAAAATAATATTTATTTTATTTGTTAGTTTAGTTCACATAAAGTAAATAATAAAAATATTATTATTTATGAAACCAAACTCATTCTAGTGTTGTACACAATGAGTTCTAGATAAAATTCTCTCAAACCCTCATGAGTTATCTCAGTTGAACATACTGCAATTATCCTCATCCACCAGAGAAAATTTATTTTCCCTTGAAGGATTCGATAGAAATCAAAATCATTAATCACAAGTAATGGATTAATTTTTTTAGCATCTAGAAAAATCTATAGTTATGATCGAAGGTTTGTGAAGCACATGTGGATCAACGTTAGATTAAATCAACACTTGATTTATCTAATGCCACAATGGTATGGCAAGAGTGTTCTTATGATTCTTCGATGGAGAAAGAATTAAATGAAGGGTAACTATTTAATTAAATAAATTTATTATAAATTATATATGCAAATATCTTGTCTTTGTGGATTATGGGAATGAAATTTTATCTAGTTTTGGGGAGAAATTCAAAGAAGTTAAACAATTTTGTTGTCTAAGAACCCAACTCGCTCCCGCTATGACTTGAAACTTTCACACACTGTATTTTTAATTTATGTTTGGACATTAACTTGAATTTTTTACTTTTTCGTTATTAGTATATTTTTCTAGAGTCACTCTATAGTTTTTTAGTTGTGCACATTTGTGCATTTTCCATGTTAATTATCAATTCTATTTTTCATTAGAGATTCTCACAAGCATCTCATCCTCTCCATCACACAATCTCCTCACCTCCCAAAAAAGAATAACCCCATAACCACCCCCTCGCCACGCCAAAATCACAACCAAACAACAACTGCCTCACCACCCCAAAATAAATTCCAAAAAACCACCACTTCACCACACCAAAATCACGACCAAATAACCACCACCGTGCCACCCCCAAAGCATGACCAAACAACTACAACCTCACTACCCCCAAATGACAACAAAAAAACCACCACCTCACCACCCCAAAATGATGGAGAAATAATCACCACCTCACTAACCTAAAATTATGGCAAAAAAACTACCACCTCACCATTCCAAAAGCACGGCCAAACAATCAGCACCTTGCCACCCCAAAATAACGACCAGATCTCACCCATCAACCCCACATCACATCTCAAACACACATCACCACTCCAAAAGCATGGACACTCATAAAAACACATCACACCACATCAAAGATCATTTTATAGATTTAAAAAGGTTCTATTATTACATCCCACTTCATTTTAGGGGTGTTATCACACAATCCATAATCCTAGGGAAACCATTTTACTAGCTAAATATAAGTGGTTATCCAATTTAAATTTTATAGCGATATCACAAAAATCACAATAGAAACATCAGTCACAACACATATCTTACAGTGCATATAAATCCCCTAATGATCACAATTTTGAGTGGGTCATCAAGCCCGTACAATCTATCATCTCACAATAATATCAAATCCATAAAAACATGTAAATTGTTCCCCTTTAGACCGTTTCAATATCAATTTTCCAATTACATATCTTTGATTATTCCAGAATAACTATCTCACATAGATAAGCAAGAGTAAACCCCTCCCTCATGACTCAATAAAGATAAACGAGAGATTTCCTACCTTAAAGAAGCTTTATCGACCCACTGCGCACCACAAGGTGAAGAAGAAATGCCCACAAACCACAACCACGCATTGGAAATCATAGATCAACCTACACCATACAAAATGATCATAAAAAACTATCTAAAATCACACCCCAAACCATAAAAACATCACCACTATGAATCCCCAAGAGAAGAACAAAATAAAATTGTCAGTAAAGGAGAAAACACTCACTGTGGATCGATAACAAACAACCACCGGAACCAAAAAATCGGAGTGGAAGTAAGGGGGATAGATGATCATACCAAGGTGTCTAGGGATCATCTAGATCGAGAGAGGAAGATAGAACCTAAATAAAACGAAAATAGACTGATAAAAGGACTTAAAACCTGGAATCCCACCGTTTTCACGGTGTGTAATTCACGAGTTTTCCAAAAATTCCCACATTAAAAAAAACATTACCTCAACCTTTATTAATTACACATCATGAATCCCAGTTACATGATGTGTTATCATTTCATAAGATACACCTTATCTGATTTACAAGCCTTGAACCAGCCACTTATACAAGCTATGACCATTAGTTCACATCTTGTAAACATTACACAATGTGAATTTTCTGTTGTAGTACTCCTACAACCCCAACTACCACCAAAAACCCTCATAACCTTCTCAAGACTCCTATGGAACTCCTGAAACACCTAAAACTAGAAAACTAATGTGTCAAGAAGGCATACACCATTATAGGACTACACGATTTGTACAAGCTAGATACACACCGTGTATCTCACATGTCATGTGTCTTCAACACTCTTCAAAGAACTGTTCAAGTATTTAAAATGAAATAATTAGTGAACTACATACATTTTATATTGGATACACATTTTCTATCACATTAATTATCCATAGTACCAGTATCACATGGTTTGATCGTGTATTTGACGACATAGTTTTCACAGATTCCACCACTAAACCATGTAGACTACACGATGTGTACGCCAGCTACACACCATGTAACCAAACATGTCAAGTTCCAGACTGGACTTTTATACATGCGGTGTGCAATCAAATAATCATGTTTAATTACTGATAATCACATCATGTATCCCATGACATGGCCAAATGTAGTACACATGAACACACTGTGTGTACTCTGACTATAAGTTCTGTAACTATATATTGCTATCCAAAAATACTTGGCACTTCTCAATTAAAACTCTAGTCGCTCTTCATAAATTCTTATTCGTTTAATAAAATGAAACACATAATTATGATATTTAAAATTTAAAAAATCATGTTAATTAAACAATTAGATTAAAGAATGAATATAATGGAAATAAAATATTTAACTATTTCTGTACATATAAATCAATAATCAAATAAATAATTATAAATATGAAACGTGACCACTCTGATACTACTTACAGGTTCTAGATGCAGTGAAAACACTGATTTGGGTGAAATAACCATAATTTTTTTGTCATATCTGATTGATCATTCACATATTGTACATGATGCGAATGTCTTAACCAAGGAAAATTTTCCAATCGAATATTAACATAGAGTTACCTGGAACCCAGAGAGAATATTTTCATGTTAAATTTATAATTAATTTATATATGATTGGAAAAAATGAATGCCCGATCATAGTAACTTTCCTTGATGAATATTTTTATCATTTGAAAAAACCCATTTTCGGATTACTTTTTGTAATAACCCGGATTTCCCCGGACCTGTCCTTTGTGAAACTGGGAGGAAATAGTGGCTCATTTCAAGACTTTGCCAAATTTCTAGTTTTTTCATCAGTGGGTTGAGGGATTCAACGTTGGCATGTTAGTGCATCGATACATTAGTGCGTTGGCATGTTAGTTATTTGGGGATTTTGGGGTGTCGACATCGGTGAGTTAGGAGTGTCGGTGTCAGTGAGTCGATAATGTTGATGTTAGTGATTCGATGCATCGCTAGGTCAAGGCATCAGTAGGTTAGGGAATTGATAGGTCATGGTGTCAGTAGGTTGAGGCGTTAGTAGGTTGTGGTGTCATTAGGTCGCATCGGTAGCTCACCCGTCGATGGCTCCGCGTCGGTGACTCACCCATCGGTGACTCATCAACAGTTTTCCCAGTTTTTCCCAGTTTCCAATTTTCACCCCTCTTACATTTTATTTGATGTAAACCAAGTTTAAAACATTCATCAAACAATTTTAAGGGAATTTAAAATGGTATTAATTATATCTTTAAATATCCTAATGTCCCAAGAAATTTGAGATACCCAAACTTCATTACCTTGTCCACAATCCCACAATAATGACTTTTGGAAACTGTTTTTCCTTTAACATAGGATCTTTCTTTTCAAGGTTGGTATCTTCCCTTCCTCATGTGTTTTATATTTCCCCTTGGTGCACCTAGAGCCTTACTCCCTAGATGATTTGTGTGACTGTGCTAGAGCTCTCCACTTGGCTTTCTTGAATTTCTTTCCTTCTACTCACCAGATCCCCAGTTCTTGGTGAAAGCAGGAACTTCTATCCTTTGATCTTATGGTATGGATTTGTTCTATCTCACTTTAATTTGGTATCAGGCAGGGTGAGTGTACTAAAAATTCCTTGTGAAGAATGGCTAAATCCTTTTCTTAATAAGAAATAAATGAAGGGAAGGGTGTGTGGTCAAAAGATAATGGGACCAATGAAATAATGTGCTGAGATTGATTTGATGTTGATTGCCTATTTTATTTTTTATCCTTGTTGATGATGTGACTTGTTGTGGTGGTAAAGACTTATGAAAATCACGGTCATTGGTGGTCTTTGTCTATGCAATGGGTGACTCTTTATAACTATTATTGTTTTCTTACACTACCACAAAACTGGGTTTCCATAGTGACACCCTTTATCAGTGCTAAAAGAGCACTGATTTGGGGCTTTATCAATGCTTTTTTAGCATTGATAAAGGCCCCCCTTTATCAGCTCTTTTTTTAGTGCTGTTAAAGTGGACCCCTTTATTAGTGCTTTTTTTAACAGTGCTGATAAAGGGGGGGGGGGGATTTATTAGTGATTTTTTTCTAGAATTGATAATGTTTATATTTCAAAAACAAATCATGAAAAATAATATATTGTTATATAAGTATATTTATATTGATATAAATAAAGTATAGATTTTTTAAATATGATTTAGATAAGTATAAATAGACTGTTACATTTAATGTATAAGAAATTTAGGAAAAATGACTTTAAAATATATTATTAATTAATAATTTTCTAATTATCATTGATTAATAATCATTTAATAACAATTTTAAGACACAAAAAATCAAAAAAATTAATAAAATATCCAAAATAAGTTGAAAATGTAAATCAAACTTCAAACGGCCATAAATATTTATCCGTGTGTCTATTAGAGCTATACAACATATCAAAATGGAGATTACAACAAGTTGTATGTGCTAATGACCCAAGGGATCCTTCTGTCACATTTTTCAAGGCCCAAAAGGCCCATAAGTCCTATAAAACTAAGTTTTTAGTCGGGATAACCCAATTTTTTAACATTTAAACAAATATAACTTCTAATCTGGATGTCCACTATTCCTATACCACATATCATATCGAATATTGTTTCATTTTCTTCAATTTGACTGGTTGTGGAGTTGAAACAGACTTCTGGTTTAGAAGTGATGACCATTTTAACATTCTATGGCTTTTTGAATACACATATTTGTGCATTTATTCATAAATATGTGTGTGTGTGTGTGCGTGTGTGGGTTGTATTAATTTATATATAGACACACATAGAAGAACACATTTTAAAAATATATTTAAAACTAATTTTATAAATATATATTAATATAAAAATAAATATACTGATTAAAAATTATAACTAGAAATATATATATAAATAAATATAAATATAAATTAATATATGAATAAATATATATATACTAATATATGAATAAATATATATGTATTAATATAACTAAATATATATATATATATATGAATCTATATTAATATATGGATACTATAACTATATATATATAAATATAAATATATTTTAATATAAGAATAAATAAATAAATATATATATATGTTAATATATGAAAAAATATATATGTATTAATATAACTATATATATTTATATTAATAAGAATCTATATTAATATATGAATAAATATAACTATATATATATATATAAATAGATATATCATTAAATAGAGAAAAAAACTAAATAGCTTAGTGGTAAAGGTGGAGGCATGCAAGGGGTGAGGTCTCAGGTTTATGTTCGTGTGAAAGTAGGGAGGGGCGTGTGAAAAAGTGCGGGATGTGTGGACAGGTGCAGCATGCGAGAGAGTGGGAGGGGGTCCTCCTAGTGCTGATAGGGGGGGTCAAGTGCTGTTAAAATCTCTACGAGCATTTTATTATTTTTCTAATATTTTAGACTTTTATCAGCACTAAAAAAATGCTGATAAATGACCTCTTTGTCAACACTTTTCTTAGTGATGATAAAGACCCCTTTTATTAGAGTTTTTTTAGCACTGATAAAAGGGGCCTTTATTAGCACTATTCTTAGCGCTGATAAAAGGGGCCCCGTATCTTCGTCTCAATTAACAGCACTTTTTTGGCACTGTTAATGCCCTTTTCTATCATTTATAAAGGACATATTTTTAGTGGTGTTTTGAAAAATTGGTTTAAATTCTAATCTGGCTAACCACGTATAACCGGTTAAATGAAATGAATGCCTGAGGATGAAAAACCTTATACGATCACCCATGTTTATCAAGAGAATTAAAGAACTTTTTTTACCAAATTGGAATATATATATATGCACACACATATATACTATTGATATGTGAGGATGAGTGTTTTGTTCTATTGGGTTTTTGTGTGAGTTGTGTGGTGCTTCTGTTGGAAGCACAATTATAGGTACAGGTGTGGGTAGAGGAGTTGGTTTCGTGAGAAGGGTGTGGTATGTGTTTACAACGGGTTTCTAGGTTAGTAGTAGTAATTGAGGGATTCATGTGTGGGGTAGTACATGGGGATTGTTGGTATCCCAATTTGAGATATTGATTGATTGTGTAATGGATGGACTTGTATGAAGTTGAACTGCCTTTGTTTATGTTGTGGCCATAAAACGGTGTTGGGAAGTGGGACTGTGATGTGGTTATGAACTCGTATGCAGAGGGACTGCATCTGGGATTTGTTGGGAAGTATGGTTGCATAGATGGTTTGTGAGAGGAGGATTGTGTGGTATAACATTGAACAATGATAGTTGGCAGTGGTTGAACGAGGGTGTGCAGTGGGACTACAAATCTAGTTTTGATTGTTATTTCAATATGGTTGTGGTTGGTAGTTTCCCAAAAGTGTGGGAATAAATTAAAGTGAATCCATAAATTAATAAATGACATGAGGTTAAATGAAATAGGGGTTCAGTTATGCATTAACCGTGGATGTTGTGTGGTTGTACATATAAAGGTAACAACAACTATAGTTCTGTATGAGTTGGTTTTTTTCTTGGAAGCCTAGAGGTTGGGTTCAATGTTTACATATCTATATGTATAAATTATATTTCCTTGTGATTTCTATGCACACCCACCCTTGTTGAGAACCATGTGCCAAACACCCCTATTTATTGGGGGAGGGTGTCTTTCCCAACATCCCGGTGGGAGAATGGATGGCTGGTTTCTAACTTTCTTCCTCACACCCTCTTCCGGTTTCTTACCGCTCGAGCATATTTGGGAAGACTGTAATGGATTGAACCTTACTATAGCCCAAGATCCTTCAAGAAAGGGTTTTTTGTGGATGAGAGGCCTAGGTGTGTGCAGACTAGGTTTGTTTTCCCTAGTATCTTTGGGATGAGGCTCAGGTGTCTTCGAGCCGGAGACGTGGTTGTTGAGGCCCGGGTATCTATGGGAAAGATTATGTCTGGTTTGAGGCCCATGTGTGTGTGGGAAGGTTGTGGCAGTGGGAATGTGTATGGTAAGAGTGGTAGTGTCAAGACATTATACATTATGGATGATCAGTTAAACAATGGGAAAGTGGTGTGGGGTACCCAAACATCGACGTGTCTATAATATTACATTACTTGACTTGTGTTATTTGATGAGAGTGCCTTGATGAGGTTAGACTGGTTAGTATTCCTTAGTAGGTGCTTTGAGGTCCTACTGTTTTCTCATAGGGGCATTAGTATATTCCCCTACTTGGGAATGGGTAGCGTTAGTTTCCCTACTTGGTATACATGTATGCTCACCCTACGTATATAAAACTATTTTCATGTTTCCATGAGGACTTTAAGGACTGTGCTAGACTTTACTAGCTCAAGCCTCGGGATTATTTGTTGTTTCTTCTTAGTATCATTACATCTGGTACTTTACTTTGGAGTTTTTTTGTAAAATTTATTAGCTTTACTTTTTGAACATGCTTGTGGGAAAGGATTTTGGATTTACATTTACTTTTAGTATTTTCAGTTGCTTCAGATTTATCGTCATATCTCTTGATCTTGTTCTAGAAAAAGGATAATTCCTTCCATATTATGTTAGATTCTACACCCTTGGTACTAGTCACCACTCTGGGGCCTTTTGATGGCAGGACTCGGGGGGTCATTATTTCTCCTTCATATTGAGGAAGGAAGGGTGTGACACTTTTCTACCCCTTCCATCATCTCAAAGAAGGTGGTTCATGGCACTTTCATTGCATTGTAAGGATCCAAGTGTAGAATCCCTCTAACAGTGATTCACATGAGCTCCTTCGATCTCTGAGTAACACTAAAAGAATGTTGAGTGCTAGAATGGTAGATCAATCCTCTTGTGTTATTCATCTTGAGCACTAAATATCCTCCAGGCTTGAAGTAGTTCTTCTCATTCTTGAATAGAGGAGAGAAAGAGGATATCGAGAGAGAAGTCTCTTGTGTACAACTATTCTCAAAACTCAATTTCTTGATTAACCATATACAATATATATAACCATTTCTTTATAGTGTTAGGGGTTATGTTAAAATAATATTTAATTTCATAACAACCCTTAAATAATATAATAATTCGTAACAAACCCCATACCATATAACAATAATACTAATAATATGATCATTATTTTATGGTCTACACTAACTCACATAATGATAACTATTATTTATTGGCTTGAAAATAAATATTCATCATTGGAAATACCCCTCATTATGTATTGAATAAATTGGATAAATAATTAGTTAAATATTTTTTTCATAAATAAATATTTTATCCACAATCTAGAGAATAAATATTTACTAAATTTCTAATAAATAAAATAAATATTTTATTCACAATATAGTGAATAATTTTTTATTATATATTCACATAAAAAAATAAGTTATTTATCAATGAATAAATAATTATTTATTACCTTGTAAATATTAGTGATTAATAAAACTTGAATAAAATTATTTCTAAGTTTTGAAAATAATATTTATTCCCAATAATTAAATTCAAATATAATTTAATCTAGATCAATAGAAACACATAGTCTGTGACCCTTTAAGATTCGTTCTTATTGGAATTAGGCAGTCTTACCTAACATCAAAGATTACTGTCTAGAAACTGGTCAACAAACCCAAGATAAAGAACTTAATGTCACAACACCGACAATCACATATGAATGCTTACAGTGTAATATAATCCATTTATCACAATATCTCATCAAGTAGTTGGACATCTATTTCATCAACCTATATGATTGATACGTATTTCTTTGACTATCTAAAATATATACAGTGTTACACCGTGGATATGGAATTTAATCGGACTGTTCTATTTCAATCAAAGCGTCAAGATATAAACTTCTATAAATATGGAAGATAAAAATCTTTCCTCGAATTATTCATTAATAAAATGTTATTCATGATTCACCCATTGTATATTACTTCCCGCAAACATATGGAATCACAGTTTGGGTCAGTAAGTGTGTGATTCATGACATGCATCAATAATAATATTAAAGCCTAAGGACCATTATACACGCTCATGGATATGAGTATTTGATGACACCAAAACATGCAGAATTCATACTAGCGGATCTATTCTCATGATCTATCATGTTGGAGATTACTAAGTGCAAAAATCATGAGAAGAAGTCTCATATGCTTATGACTACTCTCACCTGACTATCTATATAGTATGTGCTCTATCATAGTACATTACTTGACTATAGAACTATATTTAAGAATATCGTTAGGGTGGTTCAAGGTTCTCATTATAGTGAAGAACTTTTATGACCTTATCAATGCAACAAATATCCTTAGACATTATTACATCAAAGTCATCCAGAACAATGAGCAATATATAATAAGATGTTTTTTTAATATTAAACTCTTTGCATATACATGTAATCAAAGTATAAACAATTAGTTATAGAACACCAACTCCAATAATGCCTAGAAATAGGGAACCTATCACATTGTATTGTGATAATACTATAGTGGTGGCTCTCACAAAGGAGTTGAGGTCACATCAATGAAAGAATCACATACTCCCAAAACAACACCTCTTGATGGATTTTTCTTGAAGCAGTAATGTCACTATGAGTAAAGTTTCTACAAAAGAAAACATGGTAGACCCCTTGACTAAAGTCTTATCTTAGCATAAGCATGAACATCATGTAAGAACTAGTGGATTGATGTTTTCTAGTAGTTGGATCTAATGTAAGTGGGAGTTTTTTGGAGTTGGTGCCCTAGAACTAACTTTTAATTGCTTTATGGTTACTTATATTCATGTACTTGAATATTTAAAAAATATCTTATCACATCAAGATTGTTCTTCGGTGTAATTTTCACATTTTAAGGTCATAACAGTTCCCCATTATGATGATAACCTAGAAGTGTCACGAAAATATTCTAAATATAAGTTCTATAGATGGAGGATATCATTTGATGAGACAAAATTGATATAGGGTAATGGGGTTGGAGACTCATAAAACATTGAGAAACTATCTCATAGTATACGTCTTTGGTAATATCATGGTCTGTGGATATGTGTAATCATTCTTATAAATTAATATTTTTATTAATACATGTCATGAGTCATGTATTTGATGTATTGATGAAAACCATGATGGCTTCGGTCTGGGAAGAAATTCTGTCAACAAACCAAAGTATGGGGTGACAACCCTTTCCATTTCTCCCGCCTTTTCCACGCACACCCTTCCATATGGGCACACCAGGATGAATTCTGAATCCCAAAGTGTCACCGCCACCTTCTCATCCATGTTTTTACTCAGCACCTTGATGTCGCCGCTTGATAGTCGGAAGGTGGCACATACGGTCCCCTTCGGCGAGATCATTTCATTTTGCTCGGGGCTCCGGATGTCCGGTACATTTTTGTTGTGCCACATTTTCAGAAAGGATTGTTTGTGGCCAATCAGATCACTGATGGTTGATCTTTTTTAGAATGGCATGAGCTCCAACGTAAGGCCTGTGGTATGATATCACCATCATTCTGGACCACCTGACAGAGATGAGCCCATGATTTTACGAACATCTGGACGGTCTGGCCATCAATCACAGCGTGGTGCGCGGTCACTCTTATGTTGAAGCCACAGCCAGGAAAGTTGGTCACCTGCATGGAGATCATGGAAGCCTACTCCATGGAGACATCAAGGTGGGGCACAAGGGGTGGAACTTGGCCAAGTTGCGGGGGATGTCGCTGTAAAGGAAACACAAATTGGCTCTGGATTCCGTGACGGTGAGATAAATCCTAGAGAAGTCTCCGTGAACCAAGATTTATGGTTCATCAGATTCTGTCAGCCACACTATAACTCCACTGAGGGGCTAAAAGTGCAGAGGGTGAAGGAGAGAGAGTGCTTGAGTGGTGGGAGGAAAGAGGAGGTGAAGGAATCTCTGGAGTTGGAAGCTTCGTAGAAGAAGAGGAGTTGGGTTGGAGTGAACCTTAGACACTTGACGTCCCCCGGTGTGAGAAGTGGGGTGCGTTCTTGGGCAGCCACACCACCCAGGAAACCTCGATTATTTTCTGCGGTGACGGCGGTGCCATCTTTCTTGCTAGGAGATTGCCTCCTGCTGAAACACAATATATTCTAGGTTCCGACCATGTATGTCTAAATTTACTGTGATTGGTGGGTTAGAAGCAGGTGGGTGGGGGTATAGATAAGCTCTAGTTTATACTTTATACTTATATATTCATTTTCATTTCATTGTTTGAATCTTTCACTGCCCTAAGAAATCAAAATAGTTGAGGTTGGATCAACCATGAAACAATGTTTTCGGGTGTCCATAATTTATTTTTGAAGGTAGATTCATAAATTTATCATCCATATAATTTCAACAACACAAACTATGTCGAAAATAGATCCAAAACAAATCTGGTATAGGTGATTAAAGTTATGATCAAACCCAAAATGATAACATACCCTTTGCTGGAGAAGGCGAAATTGGTTATACTGATGGAGACTTTCCAAAAATTATTTTGGCAGAATCTTCAACGAGCTACATTAATGCCAAATTATCACTACATTGTCAACAAATATCAACCATAAATACAGTTTTGACTATATATTGGTCAATAAGAGTCCATTTTCAATGATTCAGGAGTCTATTTCAACTATTTTGACCGTTCCAAATACATTCATATGGTTAGATTTTTAAAATTATTACTGCAATAATGGATAAACATATAGGTACCATGATTAATCTTTCCACTTTTAATTATGTTATTTGAAACCCCAAAATAGAATATCTTTTGTATATTAAAGTTCTATGGAAACATATAGTGGGGATCACTAAGCCCATTACTATAAAATCAGATGAATCATCTGATAAGTTTCTTATAAATCTAATAAAACTTATTAGACATATAAGAAGAAGTTAGAAACTATTTTACTAATGATCTCCATCCAAGATAATATAAAACCTATGTAAAAACTGAAATGAAGAACTACTTTAAATATAAGTGTAGAATTCACTAAAGAGCCACTACAGCCTTTGATCTTCATCTTATGAGTTTGATAATGATCATTAAAGTGGAAAGCATAATCATCCCACCTCTATAGGTATCCTTAGGTTAATCTAAATCATTTTACATATGAATGATATTCACATTTTCTCCACAGTATGCTAGTGCCTCATATGAAAAGGAGAAAGATGAAAGAGAGCTTTGGGATCTAGGGAGGTTTAACCAAGATAGCATGAAAAATCCATAGCTAGTGCCATCATCAGAAAATATATTATATATGAAATCAAGGACGCGCCTTGATTATCCTCTCATTTATTTTTGTGTTAAAACTAATGAATAAACTCCATGACCAATTTTTTCATCATATGAATTTACTACCTTCACATTATAAATCTTGTAACAAATTAATAAATTTTACCTTATGTGGAGAATGGTTCAAGTGTCCATCTTACATGAAAGAATATACCCAATGCATGGAAATCATAATTTTCATGTAAGACGATATACAACCCATAGATATATCTTATATAAATTCAGCTTTAGGGATCTCTCCATCAATCTCCCACTTTCACTAATGCCTCATAAACTTTGTTCCATATTACCTTATATTGTATCGTATACAATAACTTGAGAAACCATATCCAAAACTCCTTTTTAATATCTTCAATTTTTTTTTGAAAAGTTATCATTATCATCACCTTGTATCACATCATATGAAATACCTTGTGAATACCCATCTAAAACACTTTTTGATTAACACTAAAATAATTTTAGAGTAACTATATGAGTCAAAATCAATCCCTATTCAATCAACCAAGAAGTGTGAGCCCATAGGCCTTTATAGTGTTGACAATAAATACAAATCTCTGGATCTATTTATGTATGTAAAGAGCGTCCTCTAGCAAAGAATCAATGCTACTCAAGCTATAAAGGGATCTCATGTGATCTATATTAAACATGTATATTTATATACATGTGTCTAGTAATATGAGTCATATAAAAATGTGTATTCTCATATTTTTCCTTTTTATAAGACATCTAGTGACCATGGGACATGAAACCTGTCAATCCCCTATATCCGACTCATCTGTTCTCAATTCTCAGAGTATAGACTAATCTAATTGATGAATACATCACATGTCATTCATCCTTATGGATAATCCCATCACATGTCCCTTAACTAGATAAATATATCTAATATATTAGTGAGATCACACATGCCCACACATTATCCCAGTTGAGGGCCTTGATGTCATACTTGTTATACGAGTGAAAAAATCCCATATTGGTTAAGCTGCAACTGACAACATGATCAATAACTTACCCAACCTACCCCATATAAGCTAAGTTCATATGTAGAGTTGAGTAAGTAGGGTATCATATTCTAAAGGTTATCAAGATAGGTATTTCTCCAACCACAGGTAATGGGAAGTCAAATATGATCCATACACCCCTAGTATACCAAAGACATCTGTATGACACCCTATGTTGTATACTTAGTGGGTCATCTAGCACACATAAAGAAACGTATTCTCTATTTTGTACCTCATGAGAATATTTTGAATCAAAATACAAAAATCATACTCACACTAACCTTAAAATTTCATCATAACCTATAATACTCAATGAAGAACATCGAATAAGGATAAAATCTTAGTCATACTTTAAGAGGCCAATTGTCATTGCACTTCACAAAATGTATATCTATATATATATTTATGTAGACAACATTAAATATTGAAAAAATTAAGGTTGCCATTGATATGATATAATTTAATATTCTTAAACTCTTTAATAATATTTAACAAAACCAACATAAGCACCAATTTTTCATATCATATATGATAAACAGTCAGATCATCCCTATGCTTGGAACACTTCATGGGTTTTATTAACAAATTACATCATACATAATCCATGTCACATATCTATATGAAAATATAATAAAACTCTCCAAATAAACTCTTTGATAAGACTAAGCCAATAAGGAAGATTATTGTATTCAATAATTTTATTTTGTTATCAAGGAATTATCAAAGAATGTTAAAATCACATCACCTTATTTTTGGTGAAAATCAGACTGGCCATTGTATTTAGAAAATATGACTCATAATGCCTAAGAAAGCCCATTGGATTGGGAAGATGTTTTCTAGTGGAAGGGATCACATGACTCACCTTGGGTTCAGAATGAAGTTCTGATCATAATAAGGAAGAGAATCAGATTTAGCATGGATCCAATAAAAATCTAATGATTCTTTTCTATTTTTTATTTCCCAAAAATCAAAAGTAAGTTTTAAAACTTATGAGGATATCTTGATAAAATAAATGGGTAGAAGAAGTGATAACAATCGTATTGAGTATCTGATTGAAATAAAAGAGGTACTACCAATCGCATTTAGGATAATCATATTCAAGCTAATCGTATTTAGGTGGTTGGAAAGAAAGATGTTATTGGAATAATGGGATGTTATAATACATTCCATTATAATTCATGTGATTCTAAAGCTGATCTTCAATGTAATCAAAGTCATGAAGGAAGTCAATATTATAAGAAAATGTTTTTGGAAGAATGAATTAGATGAAGTAAAAGTGTTTCAATCTCAAATCATTAGATTCATATTTGTTTGAAGGATGTGAAGGTTTTCTTGATTGTAATGAGAGAAACTGAAGGTGTTAGTTTTTAATCAAACAAAATATAAAGGATTTAAAAATTTAGAGAATGAAGTTTATAAGTATTATAATAAAAATAGAGAAATAATATGAGTACTAAAATATATTTGGTATCATACCTAGAAAATAAGAAGATGAAGTAGTTGAAGACGTTTGAAAGAATTTTTTATCTCCATCATAATTAAGAAATTAGAATGAGAGTTGGTTATGAGAATCATAATTATAAGTCATATTTATTTTTTATAACATTTGGTTAAGAGAAACGTAATGGAAAAACTATAGTTGAACATATGTTTCCATCCTAATGAGAAAATCAGAATGGGCAGATGATATTTCAGGTAGTGTAGATAAATATAATGAAATATCTTCAGTTCTAATGTGTTTGCAAGCAGGTGAAGAAATTATAAATGGCCAAATTATTTTATCATAATGAAGGAATCATATTCATAAATCAGAATCAAAATCAAAATTGGAATGAATATTTATAATACCGAATGGTTCAAAGGCCTTTATTTTTATTGATTTTTGATAGCCGCCCATTCAAGGGATGAGAGGGAACCCTTACAAGGCTGGTAGGCTTAGAGATTACATGGACCATAGGCTTATGAGACATTAAATGACCTGAAGGTCTTAAGGAATTCAACCAGAATATAACTACAAGGAACTTCCCCTCCCCAGCATCTGCATCGTGATAGTAGCTCTCCACCTTCGCATGGCTGTCTAACTAAGCTTCCTATGCAAGCATAGGCTTGTCCCTATGGCGTAGACATACCCTCTCATTCTTTTAAATCCATTGCTTCTTCTCTGGTGATTTCACCTACTCTGAATCTACCTCTAGGATGCTCCTTTTTTTTAGAATCTGTCTAGGGAAACTACACTAGATCATGTGGACCAAAGGCCTTAATGGTGGCCCAAAAGCCTTACTGACTCGAAGGCCTTGGTGGCCCGAAGGCCTTAATGACTCCAAGGCCAAACTGGTGGCCCAAGGTGAATAGTTCTGGATACTACAACAAAAGCTATTGTAACTTCTATATTAACTACTACAGTACCACCTAGTATTTCTACAGTACCTGCTACAGTACCCGAATTTATGCCTCCACCTGGTTTCGAAAGTCAGGAAAATTAAAAGAAAAATAAATCACTAATTCACCACCTACCCCTATCAGTGATTCCTGAATCATAGCTGGGGAATCTAAATCGATATCATAGCAGAAGGTTCCATTCATTTATTCTTTGTTAATGTTTTGAAGAGAAGTTGTGATGGAGAATTTAAATTGTGTGAATAGTAAGTGGATTCTGATTTTCGATGGAAATAACTATCATATCTGGAAAGATAGAATGATGCCTTATCTTATGTCTCTTTCATATGATGTTTTTGAAGCTATAACATATGGATTTCATCTTATTGATGATAAGGTTTCCTCTTACCCCTTTCGATAAGAAGAATCATGATAATTATGGAATATTTAAAATTAATTTACTCTCATCACTTTCTGAAAGTGAGTTTTTAAGAGTGAAAGGTGTTTTCACAACCATAGGTATCTGGGATAAGTTGAAAAATATTTATGATAGAAATAAAAAAGTAAATAAGGAAAAGTTGAAAATATGGATATTGAAGTTTGAAGATCTTAATATGGGTGAATAGAAATATATTTGTGACTTATTTACCAGGGTAAATGATATTTTCAACACTATCAAATTTCTTGGAAAAAGGTTGAAATATTTTACTATTGTTGAAAAGATCTTAAGAATCCTTGTTGAAAAGTTTGATGCCAAAGATTACTCATTTGATGATAGATATCCTGAAACTCTATTTTTGGATGATCACTATAGTACTCACATTACTTTTGAAATTTGAAGGTAAAAAGTTATAAAGTGAAAAATAAAACCAGATAGTGAAATTTCTTTCTAAGATTCCATGAAAGAAAAATCTAAGAAGGTTTATGAGAAAGATGATGTTGCCAAATCTGAATTTGAAAATGAGGTATGTAAAAACCTTGATGAATTTTTGACCTTGTTTTCTAAAAATATAAAATGTGGTATAGGTAAATATAAAGAGAAGCATCTCTTGAAGTGTTTTGAATGTGGAGTCGTTGGGAACTTTGTAGATAATTTTCCTTGAAGAAAGAAAGAAGAGGATTGTGATAAAGAAGAAAGAAGTCCAGGAAGGTCATGGAAGAGATAGGTCGATAAGGATAAATATTTTTATAGAGGGAAAGATAAAAAGATTTTCGATCCTAAAAGAAGAAGTTTTTTCTAAATATGATGAAGAAGAAGATAGTGAAGCAGAATCCAAAAAATCTTTTAAAAATGCTTGAGAGAATAATTTTTTTCAATAGTTAATAATAAATAATTTTAAAGCAATAGTTATAAAGAATAAGAAACCCAATTAGAGTTTCATCTTAAAGAAGAATTGAAATAATGTCTGTGAAAGATTGGACAGTTTAAAAAATCAAGAAGCTGAAAAAGGAAAACTCTTCAACAAATAGCCAATAAGGTTTTCCTAATGAGAAAGTCAAGTCAGTGAAAGAGATTGAAGATTTTAATAAATCTCTTGATAAATAAAAAAACCATAATGAACAACAGGAAGATAAATTTAAGTCAAAAGAAGAAGAGTTTTAACTTTTCCCACAAAAAAATTCAAAAGATGAAAATATGGATATAAGTTTCAAAAAATTTATCTCTGAATTTTCTGAAAGTTCTCGTAATGAGATACATAAGAAGGATCAACAAAATTTAACTTCAAAATTTGATAAGAAATATTGAATTATTCCCGACATGACTAATTTTGGTAAAGTTATATACATTTTCAAGATTAACAAAGTGGATAATTCATAAGTTTCTAAAAACAATGAGTCTCAAAAAAATTATAAATATTCAGAGTCTAAGAAAGTTTTTACCAATAATTTTTCCAATAAGGATGAAAATAAAATTGAGCTGAAAAAGAATATTTTGGTTGAAAACATAAAGGTTTGTGGTCAACAATGTTCTATTAAGAAGGTTATTGAGAAACGTACTCACAACACAAATCAATCTGAAAGTTTTAGAGGCAAATACTCTACTATGGATACTACAATTATTGTGGTGGATTCAAACATACACAAAATTTGTGTCAGTTCAACCAAAAACATTACTACAATTCTAGAGGTTATGAAAGGAAAGGGTTGAGGGAGAGTCAATCCTCTTAAAGAGAATAAATTCGAGAAGGATGTTTAGAAGAAACTTTATAATGTTAGTGTGAAAGTTTAGAATAGGTTCCAACCCCTAAAAACTATTTGTGAAATATGTGAACAACCTGTAAATCTTGATAAGGGATTTCTTTCTTTGTTATCGTCACAAAAAAAATTTCTTATCAATTTTTAGAAGCCAGAGGTGATGAAAGAAAAGGGAAAAGAAAAATATCTTATTGTTAAAACCTCTATGAAAGCTATAAAATGATAACGACCTTGGATTCTTGATAGTGGATGTTATTCTCATATGACATGAGACTTAAATTTGTTTAAGAATGTGAAGGAATTCAAATAAAGAACATTGACATTTGGAAATGATGAATCTATGAGAATCAAAGTGGTTGGATCAACCATCATTGGGAATGAAAAGATTAAATTCAAGAAAGATTTATATGTTAATGGGATAAAACACAACCTTTTGAGTGTTTCAAAAATTTGGGATGAGGGTAACAAAGTTATCTTTTGAAAATATGGGTTTTTATTAAAAATGAAAAAGCTAGAAATATAGTTTCAAGAGGCCAACATGAAAAATAAAACATATTTCAAGTTGGTGAAATAAAAAACTCTTATTACTTGGGCATGGTAGAATAAATCAGTTTTTTCATAAAAGTTAAGACACACGTGTTAGAGAAACATTAGAAAGTTATCAATGTGATATAGTGTTTGTGATATTCTTGTTATATCAAGAAGAATATATTGGTGTTTCACTATTTTTCAAAAAAGAAAAAAATACTAACTCTGTGCATAATAAAGTTGAGATTTGTTCAAAACAACCCTTGGAACTTATTCAATGTGATATCTGTGGGCCAATGAGAAAACAATCAACCAATGGATATAAGTACTTCATTATAATCATTGATGACTTTACTCACATTACTTGTGTTATGTATATAAAACATTAGCCTAGTGATCTAATTTTTTTACAAGTTTCAGGAGAAAAGCTAAGAAGTAATGTGAGTATTCAGTGAAGAAGTTGAGAACTAACAATGGTGGTGATTATAATAATAAAGAATTTAAAAATTATCTTGAGAATCATGGAATTATTCATGAGTTTAGTTCACCATACACACCTCAAAAAAATGGGGTTTCTGAAAAAAAGAATAAAAGTATGGTGGAAATGAAGAGAGCTATGTTACTTGAACATTGTATTTCTCATTACTATTGGAGGATAACAATGAGTACTATTGTATATATACAAAACCAATGTTTATATTGATCAAGATTTTATATGAATCCATATGAATTTTTTTATGGAAAAACTCAAAGTTTTAAACATTTAATAGTTTTTGGGAGTCCATGCATCACAAAAAAGAAAGGTGTAAACCTTGGAAAGTTTTAGCAAAGAGGTGAAGATGGAATTTTTCTTGGATATGACGCTGAAGGGAGAGGATATATGTGTTTCAATAAATAATCAGTTATAACTATTTATTCTATTGATGTGAAGGCAATTGAAAAGGCTTAGTATGATAAATAGACTCAGGCTGATAAGGAAGATGAGTAGGATAACAAATTTTTTATTAAAAACTCTAATAAGGATACGCAAAATAGTAATCCTACACAAGAAGAAGAATCAGACTCAAATATTTTAAGTTATGAGGATGAAACTCAAATAACTCATCATAGTTTGAAGAAGATAATGGAGGCTCGGAAAATTATTGGTGATCAAAATCATAAGGTTCAAACAATAGGAACTTCAAACCTTGTTACACATACTTCTTTGTATTCAAAAGTTGAGCTGGAAGATGTGAATGAAGCTTTTGAGCATCTAAGATGGGTTCAGATTATGAATAAGGATTTTATCAGGTTATGAAGGGTTCATGATATGAATGAGAGTTTGAGGAAGTAGTATGTACGAGAGATTTTTCATCTTCGCAGGCTGCCCTAAACTATTATTTTTTATTATGATACATGGTTTATGTCATGATTGTGGATAAGCCTTCAAGAAGCATTTGAGACCCAATTATAGTTGAATATATTATTTCACCCCTAGATCGATGGGAAGACTAAGCACACTATCCACATTCTAGATTATATGTTGAGGGATTTTATGTTATATTTTTTCCAGAGTAGGGAGGACCACCTGCCCCTCATAGAGGTTTCCAACAACAACAACTACCACTCTACCATCATCATGGAACCTTTTGAGTCCTTGTACGGGAGACTATATAGTCCACCCTTGTGCTAGAAATAGATTGGTGAGACATCTCTGGTGGGACCATAGTTTGTGTAGATAATAATGGAAAAAGTCTAGGTAATCTTGGAGAAGACGAGGATGGCCTAGAGCTGACAAAAACCCCACGCAGATCATCTTCGTAGGCCCTTGGAGTTCAAGTTGAGAGACCACATTTCATTGCAAGTCTCCCCACAATGGGGACTATGGAGGTTTTTCTAGGAAGGAAAACTAGGCACGAGGTTCATCGGTCCATTCAAGATCATTCATAGGTCTAGAGAGGTTTCTTACCACCTCACCCTACCTCCACAACTTGAGCAGGTGCATGATGTATTCCACATGTCGTTGCTGAGAAGATACGTGCATGACCCTATGCACATCATCAACTAGGGTGAGCTAGACATCGAGTATGGATCCACCATTTTGGAGCACCCAATGGAAATTGAAGATCGTCAGGAGTGAACCCTATGTGGATGGACCATTCCTTTGGTTCGCATACTATTGAAGCATAGAAATGTGCAAGAGAGTTTCTAAGAGCAAGAGAGACAAGTGCAAGATCAATATTCTGAGTTGTTTTCCTAGTTTTTCTTTTCCAGGATAAAAATATTGAAGGATTGAATGATGTAGAGACTATATTTGTTCTTCATAAGACTTTGAAATATTTCTATATATATTTCCAGAGTTAGGTGATGAGACGGTGTGTGATTCTGAGGCTCGTTGTGCCCTAAATTAATTTTATAAAAATATTAAATATATTTTATATTTTAGTCATGTAACTTCTTAAATAAAGTAGGATAAATCTTAAACTATCTATTGTATCAGAAATATGAGACCACATTTGGGTGTGGAATATAGTTTTAACCCTATCCATGACATAAAATGAGTCGACATGGGATTTTCGGACCCCTTGCTCGTTGGCAGTGGACTAATTAATTAATTAATTAGTAAATTAAATTCATTTAATCCTAAACAAAAATGTCTATAAGTTCATTGTTATGCAATTTTGGCTTGGCTTGGCCTCACAATTTCTAGAATTCACTGAAAAGAGCGTCTTCTTACTTCCTTTGATGAATGACGGAGAACCTTTGGATCGGGACATATCAGGATGTAATGAATGCAACGACTCCTCCTGAAATAAATGTAGAATGAGTTCTTCAATAGAAATCGATCCAAACAGTGGTAGGACTCATATTTTTTTGTTTTTATTCCTTGGGATTAAATTTTTGAGTAGATTGTTATCCTTTCTAAGATCTTCACCCTATTTGGCCTCTGCATGAGCCCATGTACCGTATTTTAATTTTCCATCAATTGTTTATCTAACCCCAGTTCCTCGTTCTTGATCGTTGGCCAAGAATGGTTGGATGGTGATGTCTAAAAATATCTTTTTGGTTCCTTTATCCGATGTTTCTACTCACATTATACACTGATTGGACTAGAGGTCTCAGTTCGACATTTTCTAAGTGACCTGACCTCAATCGGACACCCGGATACATGGAAGGTCTAAAAAATGAGAATGGATCGATGAAAGGGTTATCGATCCAGTACCGTTACAAGGAAGGGATAGATGATTCAGTGTTCAATAATTAGTATCATGATGATTGGAGGTGTGACATCATGATAAACAGATGATGAAACCCTCATAGCCTCCAGTGACTGTTTTTTGGTGAGCGACGACCATGATTCACAAGATACTATCAGATCTAATTTTTTCAGATCGATATAAGGTATAATACATGGAGGTTTGAGTATATTCTAAGTAACACATTGGATCTGAGATTTCAAGGAAATATCATGACAACACAACCTGTTCAATGAAGAACACATGGTGTGTATCCCCCTCATTGGTAGCACTGTGGTTTGATAAAATTCAAGGGTTACATGGTGTGTAACTCCCCCTAACACATCATGTACCCAACCCCAGTTACAAAAACCATGTGATGGACAACACAGGTGGGGGTCCATGTAGACGTACACAGACATGGCTTCAGTTCATGGGAAAAATCTTGTGTGAGGCCACACTCTGTGTACCAGAGTACACGGACATGGGCTCTAAGTACATACACACTGCCACAGGACACAACCTAAGTATTGGTTAGTCAGGACATAACCACAATCTCAGTTACTTAAGATATGGCATGTATTCCTCCTGCATAGCTTGTTCCACTACATGGGGTGGATCCATGTGCTAAATAGGGACAAAACTAGGATGTGGAGTGGGACCACACACTATATGGGTCCCCTCACATGTTGTATTCTCTTTAATCTCTTATAATCATACTTTATTCACCCATATCTCCTTCATTTGAACTCAGATTTTAGTCCCTGAGTAGCCTATCCTGATTGTTTTTTATGTAGAACATGATGGTGACCTAATTAGTGGATTTCATGGTATGATGTGAGATTTTCCAAGATCAAAACCTTCTTAGGAAATGCTCTAAAATGGTAGTGAACAAGTGGGATCACAACAAAATTTTCTGGGACTACCATTCAGTAGGGTGGGGCAGTGGGGTTCCTCGAGGACCTTTCTGGGGTTACCCACTAGAAGCAATGGGTAGTGGAGTTCCCTGATGACCTTTTCAAGCTTACCCTCCAACAGGGATGTGTAGTGGAGTTCCCCGACATCTTTTTTGGGCTTACCCTCCAACAGGGTTGGGAAATGGATTTCCATAATGACCTTTCCAGGATTACCCTCTAGTAGGGCTAGGAAGTGGAGTTTCCTAATGACTTCTTTAAGGCATTACCCACCAATAAGTCTGGGTGGTGGAGTTCCCTGATGAAATTCCTAAGAATTACCCTCCAAAGCAGCTGGGCAGTGGAGTTACCTGGTGACTATTTGAGTGGGACCCTCCTGTTGTACCAAGTCATGTGATCCTTACCCTAAGATTGTGTCCCCTTGGCTATGTGACACAATGATAAGAATTGATTCAAAATAGCATTGGACTCAAGAGGGAGAGGGATACTTTCCCCACCGAGATGCAACCTTGTGATGCAAACTAAAACTGTGTGGGCAAGTCAGTGCTTCCCAAAGAAGATAATATCAAGGTGTGGTAATTGATTCCCTTAGACTTGTGTCTTCAGGGTAGATGCATGAGATTCTAGGCATCATTGATGGACTTTTGGAACTATTGGATACTCTTATTCTTGGGCTAATCTATGAGATGGAGATCCCCTTACTCTCTTGTTTGAGTTTCTTTGACTTAGCACATACACACACACACACACACACACACACACACATATATTCCTTCTTCTAGATTCACACATTTTATTTGGATACTCTCTTTCTAGGAGAGGCAAAGACACATGGGGTATTCCAAGTGCTTTCCGTGTTTATCCTCTCGTGGTTGGATGAGTCTACTCTCCTACTATTGGTGGTGAAGTCATGATGAGTAGTTCATATACTCACCACGTCCAGTCCCTTATGTTTGGATGATCTTACTTTCAGTTTTGTTGGGTTGAGCTATACTCCTTCACTGTACATTGTTCAATCTACAGCTTTCCTCTTCAATTGTATCTCTTACCTCTCCCACATGACCATTTCAATGTGTTCTGCTGGCTATGTATATACTCTCCCCTGCATGGGCTTCTCCCACACTTTTCATGACTTTTTATGATGACAGAAAATCCAACCGTGACTTCAGAGGAGCTTAGGGATACTCGATTCTTGGACTGCTTATGGTGGTTATGGCTTGGGATTCAGGAGCTGAGCTCACTCAGTGATTTTACTTTTCTACTTTTCTATCATGTTGGGACAAATTTTTGGCTAGGGAATGTATTTTGTCTCCTTTATCTTTTAGCATACACCACCATACCTTTGTACTATCTATAGGTTAATTAATGTTTGGTTTACTTTATAGTAGTGTTGCATCTTTTCTTCTTTCCCTCGACACTTTTTCACCAAGTTGGATGTGTGTGTGTACATGTACTTTGGAAAAGGCCTCCTCGAGTTAGTTATGCCTTTGACACTTGTACCCACACCTGGCCTATGGAGGTGTACTTGAGGTAGTTTTGGCTCAAGCCCCAGCATGGTTCGACTCATGAAACTTATTCCACATGTTTGATCAATGATTACACGGATAAGATATTATCCAACAATCCAGGTTGGAGATTCCTCTATATTTACCAAGTACATTCATTTACTTCACCAAGCATTTATAATATTTCTTAATGGAATCTCATAAATTATATGAATTTACCTTCAAATTTAAAATAGTTCACATGGCCATGTTGAACCAATTTTAAAATATTTGTAATGTAACTTTATGTATAAAATATTCTTTATCAAAAAACATGATAATTAGATTGTTTTTATATCCAGCACCTTAGCTAAATTGAGACTAAAAAAACTTCAGGGGAATAAAAAAGTGAACTACATTCATTTTTATTTGAAAAATTATGTTCTTTCCATAATGATTTAAGAAACTTATAATTTATATTCATCAATCATTGAAATAGATATATGGGATTCAAGAGTTATTGAACTAATAGTTTGGTATTTAAAGTACCATAATAAAATTTATTCCAAATGTGAAATAATGTCTTATTATGTATATCCATACACTAAGATAAATATTTTGGTAACACTTATTACAAACCTGAATCAATCCATTTAGCAATGAGAAGAAATGATCCCCCCTTGGATGACATTGGAATCACCCTTTCTCAGCTCCTTTTGAGTTCACTCTATAAACCTTTTATTCTTTCTTTTTTCTTATATTTAAATACATGTATGTTGTAAGAATATTTCATTTAATATAAACGTGATTAATAAAATATTTATTAATATACCTGAAGTGGATAAAACTGGTCACTTATTGAATTCATTGTAATTTATTTTCCAACGTCCAAGCCTTCCACATAAGAGGAAAATAACATCATGTACATTCTTCGACCCTCGAATACTTTGTCTATTTGAAAGATGTTTTGAAATACCTTTCAATTGTATATTATTCATAAGATATTTATCCTTATCTTTCAAAAATATCACCATAAGGGGTAGAGAAACATGTTTTAACCAATCCTTTTCTGCTCGGTGAATTTTGGAAGAAAAATTATGAGAGAATTATCTAATTTGTTTATCTAGGCTATGATAAATAAGGATAATCTTGGTGGTGAGAATAATAAAATAATATTAATGGATAATTTATTATCCAATTAGAAGCCCAATTTTTCTAATTGATTAATATACCCTAATATTTTGAAATCATGATCTGTAGCTAGAATTCCTTCTTCCAGTTTGCACTGGTATAGTGCATTGAAAATCTTATTTATTTCAATATTTTCCTTATATTTCTCAAGATAATGTATATGTTTTATTATGATGTAAGAATCCATGTATTTATGTTTTATCATCATCTCTCTAGTCATAGTTGAAAATACAATACAATGGACATAAGAAGAATCCTCAACATATCTACAGTGGACATCCCTTTCACTCTCTCACCTGCTGGGGTGGTGAAACATGAATAGGGGATTCCAACACATAATAAAAAATTTCTGATAATAGTGCAATGCATAAATGATTGTACCAAATATAAAAATTTATATTTTTAAAGACATACATTGAGTTAATGAATGGTCTCACTACTTTCATATTTTTTCTTTCCATTTTTCTATAATAATTAAAAAAAGATGATTATTACATTACTTGAAAACAAATTATGTGAGAAATAATAAAAATTTAATTTTATTAATTCCCCAGCTATTTTATCAAGTCCTTATATCCCATACCATTGAAATCTGAATGTTTAGTTTTTAGGACATTCTAGTGGTAAGGATCCATATTCCCCTTCACATAACCCCAATAAGGGTTGGTCAAGAAATTTGAAGGTATTTTGATATGAAGGTCTTTGCCAAATATTTGCTTGCAGCTCCTTGATTTGTTGAGTGGATTCCATAATCCTAAAATCATGACTTGGATTTCCTCAACACTTGCCTCTAAATTACACCAAGTCTAGAAAGGGTTACTACTCTTGATGTAAAATGGTTAAGTCAACCCAAAACCTTCAAAATAAATCTTCTTATAAAAATAGGTTTTATAATAAGAGTTTTTCAAACACGTATTTCTATTGAGTTTTGTTCCTAATCAAGTAATATAATACAAAGTATGACTTATTATTTAGTTGAGAGATTTTTATTTTTTATTATGCATAAATTTTATATTTTATATATCCTTTATATGTCTTGTTAATATTAAGTGAATGTTACTTTATTTACCATGTTTGAATAAAACATTTACACATAATAAATTTATTGAAATTCTATCTTTACACATTAAGTCATTTATTTATTTGATTTCAGTCTTAAATCCATAAAATAAATAATGCATAGGAAGAAATAATTAATTAATTAAATGACCTGATTATGATCTTATCTAATAGTTTATTTAGTGAGTGGTCATTAAATCAACCATTTATATATGGGAAATAACTCTTATTTCCAGTCTAGACATCAGTTACAACATTCCATCTTTACACCTGTGTATTACCTGAGTTTGCCTCATAGTAGTTCTATCTGGAACCACCTCCACATGCGTTGGAATACTCTGTTTATTACATGTATTTATAACTCACTAGTAGGTGATGGTAACCAAATGGTTGGTTATGTGTGATTACAAAAATAACTATGAACATGTAGGTCCTACATAATAATGGATGGAAGGATGAATCACATTCCATCATATTTAATTTAATAATAACATTACTAGAAAATGGTTATATACCCACACATATATACCCATAGTTTAAGAAAACTGTGGGTATACATGGTATTTTTTAACCTATACCCATGGTTTTTGATAAAAATGTGGGTATAGTAACCCCAATTTCCATATTTTATCTAGCCCCCTCCTAATTTTCATTTCCTACCCCACGTCTCCCCCGACTTAGCCTCTCCGCCCTCCCCTCTCCTCCCCGAATTCAACCTCCTAACCTCACCTTTTGTCTCCCAGCCCCTCCCTCCCTCCCTCTACCTTCTCACCTCCACCTCCACGACCTCCTTTGCCTCCGCGTATGTAGTCACCTCCACCTCTTACCCCCACCTCCACCTCTCGACCCCTGCCTTCATCTTTATTACCTGCTCCACCTCCATGGCCGCCTTCACCTCCACCTCTTCCTAACCTCTGGATCTACCACCTCCCAGCCCTCACCTCCTCCCGACCCCTACCTCCTCCAAGCCTCCTCCTCCCACCCTTAAAAGGTATTCGTATTCATCTATGTACTCTATTTATTTAGGGATTATGTGTGCCATATATCTCACCTTGTTTTAAATCTATACCTTTTTCAACCATTTAATACATTAAGCTTCCAACTATTGATGAAAATAGGACTTTGTGCATATATCTCACCTTATAATCTATTCATGTTTCTTTCCACTTTGATAATTTAATATGCCTGACCAAAATATTTGAAACTGATTTACATCTGATCACTTTAAACCACTCAACGACCTTTTGATTTTACTCCATTTGAGAAAACACTATGCTCTCATTCCTCTTATCCTTTTCAATATTATCCTAAAGGAAATGCATGCATAAAGTGGTGTCGAGTAGGTATTTTTTTCTTTAAAATTGAATCTAGAAACTGCATATAGAGGCGTAATTCCATGATAAATATAAAGCTATATAGGAAAAGGCCAGAATTTTGAGAAGAAAAGGTGTCAAATCCACATATAAGATCACCTGTAGTATTATAATAAATATAAGTTTTTATAAGTGAAATTAGGACATGATTTAGTGGTATAACACTGCAGGAAAAATGAGGATAAATTTGGAGAATTAGAATCTAGAACAAGTGGGAGAAAATATTGGAAGAAACATTTGGGATAAAAAACATTTCTATTTATTTTGTAATATATTTTATCATATTTTCATGATTACATGATACTAATAGATTCTAAATAAGAAGTATTATTTCCAAAAGATAGTGTCCCCAAATTAAATAAAACATCAATATAAATGGTGATTTAATTTAGGGGGAGTTGGTGATGAATTTTTCAAGACTATTTAACCTCAGCTATGATTAAAGAACCAATGAAGGTGAATGTACTTGCATATAAAGTGGTATCACTTGTTTATTTTCATCAAGTGGTACTAATTGATTCAAAAAGTGGTATGCCTCTCTCACTCTTTGTTTTCATTCTTATCTAATAATAATTTGTTGTGAGAATGTAATGAGATTACAAGTTTAGTTTTTTTAAGCTAGTGGATGGTTTTTAGAAGTAATGTTTTAATATAAAATTAGGTAATGGAGTTATAAAACCATTATATTATTAGCTTCCATGTCAATATTCAAATTAGTTGGCTTAGAGATTTTGTCCATGACTCACTACTGAGTGAAGAGTTCACTCAATGAAATATTTTAAGTATGTATCCATGGTTTAAAGATACTTACTCGAGATTGGGATTCAAATATTAATTTGTATTTAAAACTTGGTATCCATTGTTAAAAATTTATTTACAGGTGAAAAGTAACATGAAAATTATAGGATCATTGATGTGTGTTTTCAAAGGGAGAGAGATCTAAAGTTGAGAAATCATTTTAAAGCCGACTAGGAAGATTTTTTCTTGACTTTCATAGTCAAAACAAAAAAATTTAAGAGTTAGTAAAAAGTGGAAAAGGATTATCATCAATTTTATAGAGATAAATTAGAATGAAGCAGTGAGATTATTAACAAAGGGGGATTTTTCATGTCGATGATGTTCTCTCCATGTAGTATGAAATAAAATGGTAGAAATTTTTAAAGTTACAAGGAAATATTACATTAGAGTTAGATCTTTTTTATTTCATTGAAAAAGGGGGATATGAAATGGAATATTATCAAAATAATCCAAAGGGAGAGATTTTTTAAACCTTATGGGTTTGTATTGGAATTGTTGATAAGATGTGGAGATTTGAGTTTTAGTTTTTTTTTAAAATATGATATGATGGAGTGATTTGGAATTAAATGACATGGTTGATATGGTAGAGTTTAAAAAAAATGATGATTCTTGGTTGTTTTTTATGGATTCAACCTTAAATATTTCTTAAATGAATTAGTTTAATGGTAGGAGGTAGATTTATGTAGGATGATGTGGCTCTAGTTTCTACCCATGAATTATATATTGAGGTTTATAGAAATCTATTAAATATATAGAAAAATATGGATAATCATACGGTTGAGAAAACTATGAATAAGGTTGAGATAAACAATGATACATGCCTTTATAAGTTTTGGAAATGACTTCATAATGTTGGTGCATTGTCTTGTAAGGTTGGTTTGCATCATCCTAAGGTTGGGAAAGTTCCTCATACCATTGAAACAAATACTACGTAAGGTTTGTATAATTTTTAGTAAGGTTGGTGTGTGACTTCATAAGGTTTGTCTGAGTATTTCATAAGTTTTATGTATCCCATTGTAATGTTAAAATGATCTTATCATAAGATTGAGACAAGCTTAGTAAGGTTGAATCGGGAAATTATTAAGATAAGTAATAGAATTTATATGATTAATCATTTCTTATAACCTAAAGTGTGTCATCACCATATCAGTATGCTTGCACCTAGTTGAAGCATACTACACAAAATATAAATTCAAGGTGGAAGACCCATGATTATATTAAAATAGGATTATTCTAAAGATATTAATGAGATGGTTAAACTATATTTTTAGGGATATTATTATAAATTCACAAGGTATAATATTTTCAATATTCAGGAAGGTTTTATATAAAAAATCAGATAATGCATGTTCTGATCCTCAATGATCCAAATGTCAAGATAATTAATAGTATCATGATTCAAGATTTTGGTTTTGTGGTGAAAAATTAAAGTAAATATATTATTCACCACAAGGAGAGTTCCATGCCATAAGAGAAGAATTTTGGGTATATTTCAAGCATGCAGATATGTTTTGAGAAGGCATAAGGATTAATTGGGATATTATCAATTATTATTATTAATTAATAATTCAACCATACTTTAATAAAAAAGATCAACCCGTGTAATTTTGGTTATTTTAAAGAAAGATATTAGGCTGATCTCATGGAATCAAAAGTGACCAATAAGTACATCTTTGAAAGGTAAGGTGACGGTGTGGAGACTAATGCAATGATAGTTTGAGTCTATTTTTAATTAATGTTATGGAATTATATTGTTGTGTTTGTTTTTGAATAAATGTTGTGACATGGAATGTCTATTTTCTAGAATCCGGAAAAAGAAAATATAGTGTGAGGAATGTGGAGTTGATCTAATTATAAATAGGATAGTTTGGAAGATGCGATGGAAATAAAATATTTCTATATCTTGTACCTACTAAGAAATTGTTTAAAACCAAGGATAAGAGATAGGAGAGGAGAATAAAATTTGTATTTATGAAATTATAAAATATGTAGAGTGATATCACAAGAGAATATTTTCTTGGATATATTAGAATAATAGGGAGAGAAGAAGAGGAGTCGACATTGCATCTATTTTTATGAAAAAAGATAAATTCGAAGGATATTTGTACTAATATACAATAAGGTCTGAATACACTTCTATATCTAAGAAGAAGAAGGAATGGATAAGGTGTTCAATACCATGTCTAGTAGTTTAATAAAGAGAATATTATAGTAGTGCAGCAATGGTGAGAATTTCAGTTTCACTACTAGAATGTTGAAGGTTCTCAAGACTTAAATGGGAAATAAATAAACTCATTATTTCTTGAAGAATCCTTCAAAGAAGAATATACTATTTGTTTTTATATTCACAATAGTTCAGTATAGGAGCAAGCAAGAAATTTAAAGGAACTAACATATCAGGTACATACATAATAGTTTTGATAATATTCATGCATGTACTACAATCCACTATGAGCAAGGAGCTTTCAACACAGCAGAAGCTAAACAGATTGAAAGAATGATAGGGTATGACACCTGCAATCGGGACAAGCCTGTACAGGCATGTGAATGCCTAGCTGAACAACCATGCGAAGCTGGAGAGCTGATTTCAATATGAAGATGCTGGGGAGAAGCAGTTCCAAGTAGTTAGTCTGGGTTGTATGTAATGTTTGAAGTCTACCGGCAATGAATTCCTCTATGGCCTACGGGCCATGTAATACTTATGCCTACGGGTCTTGTAAGGGTTCCACCTCACCCCTTGAAAGGTGGATTACCAAAAATAAATAAAAAATGAAGGCCTTCAGGCCATTGGAGGAAGTGTGATGTGGTGAGCCTTAGGTGTTAGTGAGACAACCCAAAACCATTGTGAATGGAGTTAACCCATTCCATGAACCTGAATGTTTTGGATATAGTATAAGCACATATTTTATAGTTTTCAACTTTGATTTTACTACAATCAACAAATAATTTGTGATGTACATAATGAAGAACATCATGAAAAATGAAATTAACTCAAATATTAATAGATATAAAATTCTATAGCCAAGAAGATAGTATCATCACATATAATTTATTATTAATTTATATAAATAATTAATTACCTCTTACTAGAATTCTTTCTTCATTGAATATTTGGTAGACCACTTATTATCATACCATCATTTCAGTGAGATGATTCAAATGTAGAATCCCTATAATGGTGATCTACATGTTCCCCCTGAACCTTTAAAAATAATTATAGAAATTCTCAAGTGATAATGTGGAAGATTATGATGATTTTGTCATTAGATGATGAACCTTCAAACATCATTATTCATTAGTGCTTGAGTTTTTTTCTTCTTTAAAATTTTGAAAGCAACATTCCTCACCAATGTCACCCTCAAAATTCTGAGTGCCCTATGATATAGCCATTACCATTAATATTTCTCTATATTCTCCAGATTAATTATAGTTAATGGAACACCTATTTCATTTTGGATGTAATAATCATTCATCTGCATCATTCAGAAGCTATAGTGGCTTTAGTCAAACTTATTATCCCAAATATTTAAATGAATCAATTATGGATGTATGAAACACTAAGAGGTGGGATAAATTAGTGTTCATGACTTTTTTAAAGAAATTTAATCTTTTATATCCCCTTTATTATTTATTCTATTATAGTTATATAAAATTTATCTCTCATTCTCCCTTATCACCTTAGGTTATACATAAAATAGATCCAAATATTCACACACACAAATAGGACAATCATTTACATGGATCACTGCTCAATAATAGTTTATAATCCTTAGTGTGAGTCAGAAAAACCTACAAACACATAACCTGCTGTTAGTACACCTATAATATATAGTAATAATTGAGTACCCATGAACTTTCATTACCCTACACTCTCCTAAAAATGCATTAGTATGAAAGAAATGGATATCTTATTCTCCCTTATCACCTTTGGTGTACTTCCCGAATCTTCTTCTTTATCCTCTATTACTTAAAAAACATAATGAAAGTAACACCCTCTTCCTTTTTGTTATAAACAACAATACACATTCATAGTAGAAAACATGAGTGTTTCTCCTTCTTATTATTCCTACTTTTCTAAAAATTAGACTATATATGATCCTACATCTTCTTATTTAACTTCATTGAAACATAAAAAAATAAAATCTACTTTCTCTCTCCACATCTTCAACAACGGTAGTAGTTTTCTTCCTTCTTATCTTTGACTAACTGAAACATACAGTTAGTAACTAAGTCAAATCCACTTTCCTTAGAAATAAATATTTTTTTCTTTATAAATTAAAACATCGATCACCACATACTACTCTACTTTGATTGCTCACAGTCCTTCCCTCTCCCCTCAATTCATCACTCTTATCAGGCTATTTACTAACCAATAATTATGTCATTTTTTCCTTATATTATTTATAAAATGGAAGATAATTCTAGAAATATTAGTTGAAGAATTGATTTTGGACATTTCATGTTAAATTTCCACTTTACCTTTGAAGAAATTAAGCGCATCTAATTTATTTTTGGGAACTTCTTTCATTATAATGCATCAATATGAAGAGGTAGCCCAATGATTCTGAACACCTCAATTGTACAATTTTCTCATTGTTTATTAACATCAAAATGAATTAATGATAATTACATGGTTTTCATTTACACTACAAGTAGCATTGATGAATGCTAAAAATACTAGGTTTTGGTTGTTATGTAATTGAATCAGAAGCGATTTTATTAGTTTAGAAAATCTATCTTTGTTTCATTCATGGTTCAAGTGGTTAGTTATAAGGTTGGTTATAAGAGAGAGAGAAGTGACTGGTGGGAGATATTCTATAGAGGCTATGCATACCCAACACTATCTAGGGTTCTATTGTATTGTATGTAAATGTCTTATCTTTTATTTCAGATCAATTCTTTTATGCTGATAAAATTTTCTCTTTGAGGACCATGATAAAATTTTCAAGATAAAAAAATAGATCCATCTACCCCACACACAAAGATAACTAGTTTTTAATTTTTTTTTGAATTTATCATATTAAAGATTCATTGAATTTTATTATTGATTCTTTCTTCTTGTTGTACTGTGAAATCCTCAGAGCTTTGATCAACATTTTTTTATAATTTGGACTCTGTTATTGTGAAGATATGGAATTCAATTGGATGGATTGTTTCCCATTACCAATGACCAAGAATGTATATGATGTTTTCTTTGTATATGGGATTTATAAAAAGGTTGTTTGAGCTAAAATTCATTTTCTTCAGAATATTAGAACTAACAGCCTTGATAATGATGTCATTCAGTCCAATGCTGAGGGGTAGTGTTTCAGTATTATCTTTAATACAAACAATTTTATATCAATCCTTACATTTTAATTAAAAAAATGATTCATATACTCTGGTTATACATGATACAGGTTTGATGATTTTCTTCTTATTGAATCTAAAATGCATATTTTTACATTATCTAAAATTTACTAGATAATGCTTTTATTTAAAAAAACACGTTTTTTGTGAGATTAAATGGATATATAAGACTTAATTTCAAAAAATTGACATTATAATAGTGTTTAATCATCTGTGATGTTTATAATAACTTAGCTATTACGTTTTATACAACTTTAACAAGTTGTTTTCTCAAGCTAAGAAACAAATTTATGTTGGTGGTGGATTACTTGTACTTTTCCTTCTTAAAAATGATGGGGTTATCGATATGGATAAATAATTTGGTATTTATTACAATGATTTAGATTTTAGAACTCCATTAAACACAATTTTAGATTTACATCAACTAAAGTAAGAAACATTTCTAACTTCTAGTCTTCAACGTGAACCTCTTCAATTTCTACTTCAACTTTTGGAATTTCTTTATAATATATGATTCTCTAAGAGAATCCTTAGCATCTATTGATTTAATTTCAAGATTCACATTCCAAAATCTTTACCCCTCATGTTTTTGGTTTATGTTTTTGACTCAAAAAATTCAGATACTTCTCCATAAATCATATATAAAATCCATCTTCCATACTCAGAATCAATCATGAACTATTTTCAAATAGTCATGATGATTGTCACATTAAATGATCAGTATAGAATCATCTTAAGTAACTTCTAGATTATCATTCAAGAAACCTCAAATTATTCTAAATATATAAAGATAATGTATCACTTTGATGGTAACACATACATATTATCATCCCAACTATTGTGTAAGAAACTGTTAACCTTATGTATCACTATGAGATCGCATTCCACATTCTTAAGATCTTTTATCTTTTAATAAAGTTTTTTGAACCTTTTCAAGGTTGTCTCATTTAGCTTCCATTGATTCTTCTACTTCCAGTGAAATGTACATTATATTTTGGATAAATAATAGCTTTTTTCTATGAATCGTCTTTTGAAAATGTATCTGCATTCTTTCTTCACATCAACATATCTTCCAAATGTGTACCTTAATTCATCTATCAGATTCTAGATTCAATTCAGATTAGCATCAATAACTCATTTTGTAACTTTGGGATAAAATATTCTATAATTATCCATCCTCTAGGTAATGTTAATATTATTCTGGTGTGATAATCTATACCCATTATTTTGAAAATTGTGGGTATTATGGAAATCTCTAAGGTTATATCCAAAATTTCTATAAAACCATGGGTATAGATCTATACCAATTCCTCGGTATACCATGGTTTATAAAACCATAGGTATAGGCTATACCCACGGTTTTAGGGGCTATACCCACAGTTCCAAACTGTGGGTATAGGTGATTTTTCCAGTAGTTTAAAAAATTGAAAACCCCTGCAATGAATTAAATTAAAACATCCAACACATACACAGATTTTGGTTAAGATCATGAACAAACATACATGAAACATATACACAAAATTAAATGGATAATATTAATTTCTTAATTTATATTTTTTATTAATATAGACGTTCTAGCATTAAATAAATAAATAATTATTTAATTAACTTTCATCTCAATGACCATCTAAATCATATTAGAGATAACCATAATAAAGTAATTAATGGAAAATAAATGGAAGAACAAATAGTTTCAGATTTATTATCATAATTTAATTGGTCATTTAATGTTATTTGAAACCCTTATTAAATTTTCAAACACATAAATTTCCAATAAAAGTAATATGGTTTTAATACTATAATTTTCAATTTAATGTAATTTAATTATTCCATTAATTGAGAGACTTCATGACATGTCTTCCAACTACGTGTCGTATAACTTGGTTTTCGTGTATCCAGGTTACACACATGGGGATTCTGCATGTCGACTTGATGAGACTACACGATGTGTATATGTGAGTTTTATTCCATGTTATCCATTTATTATCCTCCGAAGATACTCTCCTAGGTCTTTGGTGTGTATCTCAGTGGGATAACAAGATGTATACCAGCCAACTATAAGCTCTGTGGTCCAAATGTCATGTGCCCATGCAACACACCAAAAAAATTAGCATGTTCTCAGGCAAGAGACTACATGATGTGTTCAGGCCTGCTACACGCCGTGTATCTCTAATGTCATGTGTCCATATAATTTTTTGAAGACTTAGGGTGTATCTCATACGTGAGGATTGATAAACTATATGTCATGTAAACCATATATACATCGTGTATATCATAAATTCTCAAGGATTTCAATCTCATACAGTTTTTCCATGTATAATATTCATAAATATTGCATGATTTACACCACTAGCCCATGCAAACTACATGACATGTACACCGAATGCATGCTATGTAATCTGACAACTATATGTCTGTTTGGCTAGTCAACACAGAGTGTACACCTCATGTAATTACTATGTGACATTCTGTGTATCCTATGGAATTTCTATGAGTAGTACACTAGGGTACACGATGTGTACTCTAACTACACATCATGTAACACTGTTTTATCAACCAAAAATTGGTAATTCCTGAAGGCATATTTGTTCATTACTTATATGTTCTTAGACCTTTAAGAAAATGAAACATTTAATGAACATGGTTAATATGTTGATAACAAATTAATTCAAAATTTATTAAAAAAAAATAATATGAAATTAAAATTAAACCATGATTTTACATGGATCAACAAAAAAAAAATTATAAATTTAAACATGACCTCTCTAATACCACCTTGTATTTCTGAGAGTAGCAGAAGCATGCAGTGGTGGGGGATATATTAAAATTTTCTTTTAAAATTTATTTTACTAAAACCTCATGTGAGGATATTTCATTTTATATTTATAATTAATTTATTTAGATCTAGAGAAAATAAATACCTTATCTTAGGATCCTTCCTTCGGTGGAATTATTGATCTTTCGAAAGACCACTTTTGGATTGTCTTTATTGCGATATGAGGATCCAAGGGTAGAATCCATCTAAAAGTGATCCACACATGCTCCTTTGATCTTTGAGAAACACTTATTGTTTTTTGGATGCTATCATGATGAATCAATCATATTATGTCATCTAGGTTGATCAATCATCCTTCGATCTTGAAGGATTTTATTTTTAATTTATCGTTCTTGAGATGGCAAGAGAAAAAGGATTTCGAGAGAGAATTCATTGTGCACAACATTTATATATTTCTTGATTATAGTAAATAATATACATAATTTTATATTTATATAGTTGGGGTTTAGGTTAAAATATTATTTAATTGTGTATCATCCCTTAAATAATATAAAAACCATCATAAAACTCCATATCATAAAATAAAAATATTATTATTATTAGTTTACAGTGTGAGTTAACTCGTGCGGTGATGAGTATTATTTATTGTCTTCTAAATAAATATTCAATTTCAGATGTAGTCTTGGTCTAATCAAACTCCTTGAAATTTATTGAACACCCAAATAATATATTTTATTCTCTTAAATAAATATTTTATTCACAAACCAGTAATTAAATATTTATTAATTATTCAATAGAATTAATATATTTTATTCTCAATCTAGTGAATAAATATTTATTTAATTTATGCGATCAATAAAACTTGAATAAAATTGTTCATCATTCTTGAGAATAAAATTTATCTCATTAATTAAATTCAAATAGAATTTAATCCAGATCAACAGAAACACTTAGTATATGACCCCATATGATTCTTTATCAATGTCATTAGGATAGTATGCCTAAAGTCCAAGATTACTGTATAATAATAGGTTAATGAATCCAAGATAAACAAATTAATTTCACAATGAATACCACTTATGATTGCTCGCTGTGTAATATAATCACATTATTGCAAGATCTCATTAAGAAGGTTTCACATTTGTGTCACCAACCTACATGCTTGATACATATTTCTTTGACTATCTAAAAAACAATGTTACACAATGACCATGGAATTTATTATGTATTTATATTTAAATAAAAGGGATGAGATATAAACTTCCATAAATATGGAAGGGAAAAATCCTTCCTTGACTTGTCCATTAATAACATGTTATTTGAGACAAACCCAATGTACCCTACTTATCGCCAACATACAACATGGAGATTTTTATCACTAAATATAATTGTGCAAGTCATGATGTGAATTATAGATGATATTAAAGTTTAAGGGCCATTACACATGCACATAGATTGGAATATCTAATGAGACCAAAACATGTGAAATTCCTACTGACGGGTATGTTCTCATACTCTACCTTCTAGAAGATTACCAAGTGTGAACTTCATGAGAAGAAGCCTCATATACTTTTGAGTACTCATACCTATTGTTCTTTATATCATGTGTCCTATCATAGTACATTATCTAAACAAACAAATATATTTAAGAGATATCTTCCTAGCATCTCAATGTCCTCATCATAACAGGAAACCGCTACTACCATATCAGTGTGACATATACTTTAAGACATTATGACATCATTGTTATTACAAATAACTATCAATATGTGATGATATATTAATATTAATATTAAATTCTTTTAATATTCAAGTAATATTAATTAGTTTCTTCTTGGGAACCAAATCTAATAGTGTAACACTGTCTAACCAGCCAAAAATACATGGTACTTCCCGATTACATCTCTGGTCATTTTTTATCTATTCATAGTCCTTTAAGAAAATTAAACATTGAATGATTATAATTAAAATGTCAAAAGCATGTTAATTAAAAAATGATATTAAAAAATTAATTTTATCTAACTAAAATATTTTACCACTATTGTACATATAAATCAATAATCAAATAAATAATTATAAAAATGAAACATGACCGATTTGATACCACTTGTAGGTTTCAGACATAGTTGAAGTGAAAATGTGGGTGAAATAACAATAAATGGTTTTCCAGACCTAATGGATCATTCATATATTGTACATTATGTGAATTTCATGACCAATAAAAAATTTTCCAATCAGATATTGATGTAGAGAAACCCAAAACCCAGAGAGGATCTTTTCATGTTAAATTTATAAATAATTTATATATGATTAGAATAAATGAATAACTGGTCATAGTAAAAACCTCTAATAAGTATTTTAATCATCTAAAAACACTTTTTATGGATTACTTTCATTACACTGTAAGGATCCAAGTGTATAATATGTATAGCGGTGATTCACACATGCTCCTTCAATCTCCTAGAAACACTGAAAGAATGTCATGTGCTATCACAACAGATCAATATTCTTTTGTTGTTAGTCTTGATTACTCAAGATCCTTTGGCCTTGAATGGTTTCTTCTTGTTCTTGAGAGGTGGAGATAAATAGGATCTTTAGAGAGAAATCTACTATGTGAAAAAATTCTCAAAACTCAATTTATTTATTAAACTTACAAAATAGACATAACCATATATTTATAGAGATAGGGTTTATGTTAAAATATTATTTAATCTCATAACATCCCTTAAACTATATAATAATTATTAACAAACCTCATACCATATAATAAAAATAAAAATAAAAATAATAATATTATTTTATGGTATAAACTAACTCGTGTAATGATACATATTATTTATTAGCTTGAAAATAAATATTCATCCCCAGACACAGTCTTGGTCTGCTCCGAGCTCTCGATATTTATTAAATACTCAGATAAATATTTAGTTAAATCTGGTATTCAGCAATAAATATTTTATCGACAATATTGAGAATAAATTTTTATTAAATATTTAATTAAAATAATAAATATTTTATCCACAATCTAGTGAATAAATATTTATTATATATTCATGTAACTAAATAAATTATTTATCAGCTAGGGAATATTAGTGATCAATAAAAGTTGAATAAAACTTTTTTTGGGTCTTGAGAATAATATTTATTTGAATAAATAAATTCAAATAAAAATTTAACTAAGATCAATTGAAACACTTAGTGTGTGACCCTTTATGATTATTTCTCATTGGAATTTGGTAGGCTTTCCTAAAGCATAATATTGCTATCTAACAATGAGTCAAGAAACCAAAGAGAAAAAACATAATGTCACAATGTGAAAAACCACATATAAATGATTATTGTGTAATTTAATATCTTTGTCTCAATACCTCATGAAGAAGGTTTCACATCCGTGTCATCAACCTATATGATTGATACGTCTTTCTTTGACTATTTAAAATAAACACATTGTTACAAAATGGCTATGAAATTTAATTTTATGGTTCTATTCCAATAAAAGGGATGAGATATAAAATTCCATAAAGATGGAAGGTATAGATCCTTCCTCTACTTATTCGTTAATAACATTTCATTCGTGAAGGACCCAACATACCTTACTTCCCGAGAACACATGAAATCACGGTTCTGATCTATAAATATAGGTGTGTGAGTCATGAAATGAATCAATAATAGTTTTAAAGTCTAAGAACCATTACACATGCTCATCGATTGGAATATTCGATTATGAAAAAACATGTAGAATTCCTACCGGTGGGTCTATTTTCATAATCTCTCACCTTGTAAATTACTAAGTGAAAACTTCATGAGAGGAAGTCTCATCCGCTTATGAGTACTCTCACATGATGGTCTAAATAATATATTCCCCATCTTAGTATGCTATCCAACTAAAAAACTATATTTAAGAATATCATCATGGTGATTTAAGGTACTCATCATAACAAGGATATGTTATTACATTATTAATACAATAGATAACCTGGGATATTATTACATCAAAGTCATGCATGTCAATAAAATATATATAATAAGTTGTTTTATTAATATTTAAGTCCTTGAATATACATATAATCATAGTAGAAAAATTGGGTTATAAAACACCAACTCCAACAGTGCCTAGAAATAGAGAACATATCACATTATATTGTGATAATATTGTATCTTTGGATATCGCAAAAGATTCATGGTCACATCAATAGACGAATCACATACTCCAAAAATATCACCTCTTGAGGTATTTTTCTTAAAGGGGTGATGTTGTTATGAGAAAAGTTTGCACAAAATAAAATATGGAGGATCCCTTGATTAAATCCTTATCTCAATAGATGCATGAGTATCATGTGAGATCATATGGACTAAAGTTTGTTAGTAATTGGATCTATTATAAGTGGGAGTTTTTTGGAGTTGGTTCCATGAAACTAACTTATAAGTAAATTATGGTTACTTATATTCATGTACTTGAATATTTATATAATATATTATGACATCATGATTATTCTTCTGCATGACATAGTATGTAATAATGTCTTAAGTGCACTTGTCACACTGAAAGGTCATAGTAGTTCTATGCTATGATGAGAACCTAGAAGTGCCACAACAATATTCTAAAATATAATTTCTATAGTTGGAGGATATCATTTGATGATACAAAAATGATATAGGCTATCAAGGTTGGAGATTCATAGGACTTTGAGACACTTTCTCATGGTGTATGGCCTTGGTAATATTTAGTGAAGGAGATTATGATAACATTGTTTTCCAATAATAAATCCACATTTTTATGTTTCATTGGATATTAAAATCTGCTGACATGTTTTCTAATTCTTATACCTTAAGGTTATTATTAATACATTTCATTATTCGCATACTTGTATGTATTGATGAAAAATGTGATAACATATGCTTGTAGTGAAGTTGGATACATTGTGTGGATTACAAGGGACTTTTTATTAATTAATAACTTGAGAAAATATTTGTCACTTCTATTCTATAAAAGAAGTAGATATATCAAACCCTTTGATGGGAATTGAACTTCCAGATTAATTCCATGGCCATGGTGGTGTTATCACCATGTTTATTTCTGAAATGTCAAAGAAAGAGACATCTAGCATATAGGTTGATAACACTAGCATGAAACATGCTTGATTAGAGATGTTGAGATAAAAAGATTATATTAAAAAGTATATTTTTAGGAAGTTACATTCCATTATGACATTGAATTCTTTCTTTATGGAAGTTTTGGCAGGTTATTAGACGCTATCCTTGAACTTTAGGTAGTGTTTTCTAATGCCACTGAGAAAGAGGCATAAAGAGTCACACACTAAGTTTATTTAGAACCTCACTTAAATTCTCTATGTATTTTACAAGTTTTATAAATATAATTATTTTATGTGGTTTAATGATTATTCATGTCAGTTTGATCGACAAAATTCAGTCACAAATTATTAGAAAGAATATATATGTGAGATGAATATTTAATAAATATTTATTGACCAGGTATTTATTTATTTAATAGCATGAATATAGAATATTTATTTATTTTAGTTTGTTCACATCATAAAAAATCATTTTTCCAAGTAAATAATTAATGATTGAGAAAAATAAATTCATCTATAGATGAAAAAAACCATGTGTGGACCCAGATGGCATACCAAAGAGTTAAAATCCACAAAGTTAAAGAAATATGTGGTGCTTGAAATTTTACATTATTGATCCACCACATAATTAGTAATGACTAAAAATAATTATTGATGAAAAATTCATTCATATTTATTAAATTAAATAAATATTCATTATTCAAGATTTGATAAATATTAAGGAGGATTGACGAACATAGTTTTACGGTTCGGTGGGAAATGTCATATTAAATATTTTTTAATAAATATTAATTTATTTATTCAAGAAAATAATATTTATTTTATCCATTAGTTTAGTTCATTTCAAGTAAATAATAATAATAATATTATTATTATTTATGAAACCAATTCTCATTCCAACATTGTGCACAATGAGTTTTAGAGAAAATCCTCTCAAACCCTAGTGTGTTCTCTCTCTATAATGCTCTGATGAATGGATAGAAATTCTCCACCAAAGAGGAACTATTTTCCATTGAAGGTTTTGATTGACATAGACATCAATCGTAACAAGAAATGGATTCATCTCTTCTAGCACCTAATGAATTCTACGACGATGATCAGAGGTTTTTGAAGAACATATAGATCATCGTTAGATGTAATCTACACTTGATTTATCTGATACAACGATAGTAAAAGAGTGGTATACCGATTCATCAAAGAAAGAATTCAATAGAAATATAATTATTCAATAAAATAAATTAATTATAAATTATATATGAAAATATCATGTTTTTGGATTTTGGGAATGAATTGCCTTATTTTGAGGAAAGATTTTCTTAAGTTGATGAACAATTATATTGGCCACATAATCGACCCACTTCCATTGTGGCCTAAAACCTTCATACACAACATTTTTAATTTATATTTTTGCATTGACTTGAATTTTGTTCATTGTGATTATTATTAAGTTTTTCTAGAGTTCTATATGGTTTTATAATCTTGCACAATGGTTGTTTTCCACATTAATTATCAATTCTATTTTTCATTGGAGATTCTCACAATATATTACCTAAAGTGTTATTATTTACCCAACATCAATTCATATAACTCCATTATTAATTCCACATATTACTCCCCCATTTCTATTATTCATTTCTCATAAGTCCACATTTAATATAATGACTAGTTTAACTTTCATTTAAAGTAATATTAAATTACAATTTCACCTTTTACACGGAATCCATTGGGGATGTTGACTTTACAGGACATTTATTTTAGAGGGATTTGTTTTTTATTTCTATGAGGCCATCACCGAAGATGGAAGAATAATATTTCATGACTTCTCTATCCAACACCACCTGGAAGTAGGTCTAAGGCAGCGACAATTTCAATCGGTCCTGAAAGTCTACTGAGAAACTAAAGTATGTCATTGCAAATAGGAAGTGACATGATGGCATGTGGAAAATATAGGAGGGTCATGCAATAGGAAATCATATAAAAAATGATGGAAATATAGGAAAATGTTGACCTTTTGAAAACACCAATGTACAAAATTTCATGGCCTCATGACCATTGTTGGTAGATCGAAGAATCAAGTGTTTGAGTCAATTCTGTATAGGGTGGATAACTTGATTTTTTTATGGTCTAGTAGAAGGATATACAAGGAAGAAAAGTAAGTTCTCATTAAGTTAGTGGCTTAAGTAATCCTATATAATTATATGTTGTTTTTAAAAAATTTATGAAACTATTATTGATGAAATTTATTCTTGGTTGGCCCACTTTTAGTGGGGCTCTCATAAGGGAAAACATAAGACCCATTGGATGTCTTAGGAGAAACCGTGTGCTTTAAAATTATGTAGTGGGATCATCTTTAGGAATATTAAATGGTTTAACAAGGAAAAATTTGAAAATTAAGGATGGAACTTTATCTCTAATCCAATTGGAATGTTCTCAAAAGTTTTACGTGCAAAATAATTTCCTCATATGAATTTTTCCAAGCTCAGTTGGGGCTGCGACCTAGATTTTATGGAGAAAAATTTAGGGTGAAATATCTCTTCCTGACCTTGGATGTTAGTGGAGAATTTTTGATGGGAATGAGTTCAGTGTTTGGAATGATCCATGGCTGGCTAAATGGGTCTACCTTAGGGTTTACTTGACTACTGTCCCAAGGTTTGAAAATGCAAGGGTGCGAGATCTAATCAATGATTCTCTTAAGGACTAGACTAGGGGAAAATTTGCAGCCAGTTTAATGAGTTCAATCATCATCTCATTCTGAATATCCCTCTCACCTCAAGAATGGGTAATAACCATATTTTTTGGATTGGGGAATCATCTGGGAGGTATTCTGTTCGATTGGGATACAAAATGAGGGTTTATGACTTGGCCTAGGTCTTTCTCGATAATCATTATAAGAGTATATGGTCACTCACTTCTCCACCCAGGGTTAAATTTTTTTGGTGGTAGGTCTACTATAGTGTACATCCAACCAAAGATCTTTTGGTGAGATGTCATCTTACAAAGAATGCTAGTTTTCCATTGTGAATTTAATAGGTTGAATTTCCTTCGCATGAAATTATCTTCTATCACGGGGAGGAAAGGGTGTGGATGGAAAGGGCACTAGATTTTAAAACGTACTTTGATATATCTTTTAGATTGGTCCAAAAACTCATTTAATGGGTGTATTTGTTATATTAAAGAGTGGTGGGCTGATTTTTATGATTTCTTGGTTAGTTTGTACTAGAAGAAATGAAAGAATTTTACATCAAAAGTTCACCCCAGATCATATTTGGGTTGAGAGGGACATGGAATGGATGAATTGTTGGAAAGCTAATGATGATGTGACTTCTTTGGATTTCATTTGGAATGAATCTCCCTATTAGTCTATCCCCCATCCGTCTCAGCTAATTCTAGGGTTAGTATTGGTTTCACTGCCCATGATAGTAATGGTAATGTTGTGGAAGTTTATTGTAGGGTTTTTCCAGCCTCTTGGAGCCTGGTGGTGGTGGAGGCATATGCCATTCTCTAGGGGATCCTTCTTTGTTTCTCAAAGGTTTGGACCAATGTTTTGGTGGAATATTATTGTCTTTAAGTTATTACTTCCTTATCAAAGAAATAGGAGGACTTGAATATTTTTGGCCTTATTTTGAGAAATATTTGGTCCTTGACCGAATGCTTCACTGAATGTAATTTTTCTTTCATCATACAGGGAAGTAATCTGGATGCTCTTCATCTGGCTTGATTTGGGAAATCATGGGGTGACCATTATTGGGTGGAATCTTTCCCTGATTGGATTTGTAGGTCTTGTTTTTATTGATCATTAACACATATTTTATCTCAAAAAAACACCACAGTACAACGTCCTGGGTTTTTTTGTGGATTCCATACACATAAAATTGGTACAGATCAGGTTGATCCCTAGTGGACTCGCCTTTGAGTTGGGTAGATCAGTCTAGTTCACACTATCCATTAACAAGATTATCCTCTTACTCCTCCATCCAAACAATTTTTCAGCCTAGACATTCTTTTGTTCCCATTTTTTATACTCTATGATTCAATAATTATGATGGTATTTATTAATAATATATATACAAAATAATATTGTGTGGGCCACTCTAGTGTAGGGTTAATTTTTTCAGTAATAACTAATATCCACCTTTAAAAAATAACCAAAATTTGAGTATTTCCTTCACCACCATCCACTACGAAGGTGCACCTGGCAGTGGATGATTTTTCATGAGATAGGTGAACCACCAAAATCACAATTTACAAATCTAGTTATTTCCTCCCTTAAAATAAGAACAATTCTCTTGTAATTATAAGATTATAACCCTATGTGTATCCTCTAACGTTTATCCATAGAGGAAATAAATAAAAACCTGACTCCCTTTTTCTCATGGATATATAAAACACTTGTTAGACCTTGTGGAATTTTTTTACATTTTTGTGTTTTTACTTCTATGTTTGTGTGCATTTTATTTTCTAAGACTTTTGTTGGCCTAATAAAGAATTATCAAAATAGTCAAAGTTGGAACAATGAAGAATTTTTTTGGATGTCCATAATTGATTTTTGGGTGTAGATTCATGAATTTCTAGTCGAGACAATTTCAACAATGAAAACAATACCAAAAAAGATCCAAAACAAAGTAGATAGAGCTAGTTGAAGTTCGGGTGAAACCTGAAATGATAGAGTACCCCTTGATATAAATAGCACTAAAGGGGGGGGGGGCTTTATCATCACTAGAAAAAATAATTTAATTGAAATAAAATTTATATCACAAGTAAAAAAAACTATATTATATAAATTTAAAACAAATTTTTTCATAATTACATTTGCAATTATTGTCACAAACATTGAAAAACATCAGTGTTTCATTGTATTTGACATCGACGACTCCCTTTCAAAAAACCCTGATCATGGTATTAGTCATTGAAAAAACCACACTAATCAATCAAAAATAATCCATCCATGTAATAAAACAATTATTATATTATTAATACTATAAACAAATAAATTAATCAAAAATATTAAACAACACATTAATAAAATGTCAATTTTAAATATAAAGATGCATTTGGAGTCATATCGGTCACCCCATATATCAGATTGGGGTGGGAATAATCCCTACACATAAAAAATGACTTATGGATCATTTTCCTAAATTATCAAAGTAATATAAATATGTTTTCTCATTTTTAAGTATGTCACTTTCATTTTTTACAAAAATATCATTTTAAAATGAAAACACAGACTTTGAGTTATACTAGTCACATCATGTGTCAGTTTGATGTGCAACTAATTATTACACACGACAAATAACATATGAATCACTATCCTAAATTATCAAGATAATATGAGCACATTTTCTTGGTTTTCAGTGAGTGACACAAGTTTTGAACTAAAATTCAATTTAAAACTAGTAACAGACACTTTGAGTCATACTAGGCACACTGTGTATTAGATTGTGATGCAGTTAATTCATACAGGTCACAAATGACTTAATGATCCTTATTCTAAAGTTTCAAAATAATAAGAATGTATTTGATCAATTATTAGTATATCACTTATGTTTTTTATTAAAATGTAATTTTTAAATAAAACGATGCACTATGAGTCATACCATTCACAACA